>APFE030109486.1:0-37783 GCA_000404065.3 Pinus taeda | reverse complement strand
ACCTCCCTTTATTGGTTGAAGGTTTTCCTCTTTAAAACAATAGGATCACTTCCTCTAGCAGAAGACTTCAGCTTCTTGCCAGTTTTGAATGAGTTCCAGGAACTACACTAAGCGTTCCAGTGTTGGTGGCCATCTTTAAACCACCGCCCTTTATACCAACATTTCATAGAGCACATTTAGCCTAGTGTTGCCATGCATTTTCGCACATTTTGTATTACAGTTGTCTTCTTGGACACATAACCCTTCGGATTAAGGGGGGGAATGTTGGACACCTAATCCTAAATGGGTTACTGTGGAAGCCAAATGGAAAAAAGGAGTCCAAGGGACCTTGGGATGTGAATCCCAATGGTCACCATATTGTACTATAAATGTATATCAATTGTGAATAAAAAAAAAAAAAAAAATTGGGCATTGGATAATCTAGCACTCCCCGTGTGTTTCGTGACATGGACTAACCACCTCTTGAGGATCCGTTAACTCTGGCGATGCATCCATTTTATAACACCTGCGGGTTTTGGTGTAATGACAATCGGGATCCAAACAAGTGGTATCAGAGCCAAAGGTCTCGAGTTCGAATCACACCCGGCTCACGCTGGGGGGGAGATTGTTGGGTACTGGATAATCCAGCGCTCCCTGTGTGTTTAACAAATACTTCTTGTAATTGTGAACTTAAACATTCCTACTCAATATTTAAAAGCACGATGGATCAGGAGGTAATTTCATGCACATATTGTTAAGTGTTGTGAGACTTAACTCTTAATGATTTAATGGTATGTGTTTTCTTTCATATGTGCTAAAGATAATGAACTATTTTGTTTCTTTCAACATTATAACCGCCACCTCCCACATTTACCCACTTTCACCAGTTTTCCTAGGGTAAACATGAGTTGAGGGTCACTATGATAAGATGAACTTAAGGAAATTGAGTCAACAAATTAAGACCTTATTGACTTCCCTCAGGTGTTACAACACCTCCAAGAGCTAACCAACCCCTCCAGGAGCCTTGAAGATGAGTCTCTATTTTAGCGATCTAGGCTTTCAGTCACTCCGTTGACATCGCCTTCAAGCGAATATAAGCCTTTAGTCACTCCCATAGGCCTTCTTCTCAGCGACAATGGACTTTTCCAATCATTTCTAATCTAGCGACCCAGAATTCTAAGCCATGTTTTCAAGGCTAAGACTCAGGCCTCTGCCCATAACTCTATGAAACTTCCACAAATGATGATTAACATAGAAAAAAACTTCTAAACCAAAAACTTGAGTAAGGACTTGACATGATCCCTCCTAACCAGGGCAAACATTTTGTCAAAAATGTGGTAAACATGCAATCTATAGGTCATGAATGCATGCCTGAACATATGGATCTAAAATTTATCTTAGGTTTAAAAATAATGACCAATACCTTCTCACAATAGCCACCATAAGTCCATTTAGGTCATACATTCATTAACCATACATTCATTAATTAAATGTGATAAGAGTCATACTTAAATATGTCATAAAATGACACTTATAACCAGCATATAACCATATATATAAAAATGATATAAAAACCATTAAAGCTACATAATAAAAAGTATAATTACTCATGAAAGACAAGAGGAATTAACTCTTATTCACCATATGAAAATCCAACCAAGTCAGGGACTTCCACGTACCACGTAGAAATAGATTGGGCTGAAAAAAATATTTCTTTCAGCCAATAATCCCTGTGCCAAATTCCAAGCATGAATGTGGGATGTCATGGGATAAACCAATCCATAAAAAACCAAGGGAATCCAAAGGTTAAACAAAATCCATGCTCACACTATTGTGATCTCACCAAAATTGGTCACGATATTAGAAAACCAAACCGAGCTTGGATTCCTTAGAATTCCTTCACCATCCCATGAGGAATTTTCCTATCTCCACCCACCTATTAAGGCCTTCCCATAGAAAACCATCCCCACCCCCAACCCTTGGGATTTTCCTTAGACCATCTCACCCAAATCTAAAACCTTCTAGCAATCCAAAGCTCAACCAAGAAAGAATCCCATCACACCATGGCTATTTGGAAATGACGAGGCAAGGCTAAAACCATTGTTGAAACCCAAGGAAACCCATGCCAATGAAAAAAAATGAAAATAATACACACATGCACATATCATGCATGCCAAAACTAGCTAGGAAATCATACGCGTAACCTATTACCTACAAGTATTCCCACTGAAGCTGTTTGATCCAACCTTTCCTTTCTTGATCCTTGCTTTCTTTTTATTTCCTTATCCTTCCTTTGTTTCCTTGCTTTCCTTCTCCTTTTGGTTCTCTTATCCTCTCTTAGACTAATTCCAAGATAAAACTAACAAAATGCCCCAAACTGATGCTTTGATCTCTTTGTATTATTAATGCCCCTAATTTCTTCATTTTCTTTCAATTTCCTCCTCACATGCAACCTGTGACCTTTCACCTCCCTTTTCTCTTATTTTCCTTTATTTTCATAAATAAAATACCAATAATTCCTCTTTTCCTTTTCAAGGCCCTTTCCATTGCCTTAGCCAATTTCCCCTTAGCCATAATACACAATTGGTGATGCCCACTACGATGTTTTGCCCAACATTCAACTTGGACTAAATGTCACATGATATTGGTCTTATTTTTCCTTTATTAACTTTATTACAAGAACTTTTAACTAGGGGTTGTTACAGACCACTCCCCCTTAGGGGAACACCTTCCTTGGTGTTCTATTACACCTACAACTAGCAAAACCGTTCAAAACCAAAATCATACTACCTATGGATCTTTATAACTTAGCTTGTTTGTTTATTTACAATGAACAACCTGCTTAAAGAAAAAAAACCATAATGACAAACACGATAACCTGACAACCATATCACTTACTGGAGCTCTATGACACAACTCATTGTGGTATTTACAATAGAAACCATACATAATTATGTATAAATACCAAAAACGCATTTACCTCCACCGACAAACAATGAAGGATGCATTACTCATATATAATCAACCATCTCCCATGTAGCTTCATCAGGCCCAAAGTGCTTCCACTCCACTTTAACATGCTCTATTTCTCTATTCTAGAACATGAGTTGCTTCCGCTACAATATGCACTGAGTTTCCGGTTGGAATTATGCTTCTAGTTCCACATACAATATAAACCAATCAATAACATGATCAACATCATTTACATATCTCTTAAGAAATGAAACATGGAAAACATCATGTACTTTCATTGTCGGAGGTAGTGCTAGTCTGTATGCAATGGGTCCATTCCTCTCAAGAATGTCGAAAGGTGCACAATACCATGGTGCCAACTTGGCAGATGATCGAGTCTCAAGGAAATATTATTGGGATTTATGCCCAAATACACATGTTCCCCAACCTAAAACTCCTTAAATGCCCTGTCTTGGTCTGCATAAATCTCTACCAATCTTATGCCTCATTTAGATTCTTATTTATAACCTACATTTCTTGTTTCGTTTCTGCCAGCATATTCGGTTGAATAAGTACCCTGTTCACTAGATCACTCCAGTTGATGGGAGCATTACAACTCTGCCCATATAATGCCTCAAAGAGACTCATCCTCAATGACTCTTGATAACCATTATTGTAAGAAAACTTGACCAATGGAAGGTACTCATCCCATCTCCTCTGTTGTTGCAAAATATACATCCTCAATATATATTCCATAATCTTGTTGACCAAGTCCATCTATCCATATTTCTACGGATTATAAGTTGATCTGAATGCCAACTCTGTACCCAAACCTGCAAACAAGTCTTTCCATAATATGGAAGATAAATTGGCATCCATGTCCAACACAATATTCTTCATAGCACCATGCAATCTCATGATCTCCTCGATGAAGACATGTGCCACCTCACTAGTTGAATTAGTCTTAACTGGAATAAAGTGACCTACCTTGCTCAACATATCAACCACAACCATGATAAAATCATTCTTCCTTGATGTCCTCAGAAGACCTGTAGTGAAATCCATGGAAATGACCTCCCATTTCCATTTTGGACTTGAAATAGGCTGAAGCAACCCATCTCAATTCTTACACTTTTCTTTCACTTTCTCACAGTCCAAACATCGACCCAAAACCTCTGTCACATCCTTGTTCATATTTGGCCAATAGTAGAACGTCTTCACTATTGTCAACGTCTTTTGATATCATAGGTTACCTGAATATGAATTGACATGAAACTCCCTCAAAATAAGCTTCTTGAGCCCAATGTTATCCCACACATAAATATTGTCCTTGAATGTCATCAAACCATCTGATGTGAGAGGATAGTCGACATCCTGATCACCTGTACCCTATTGTAACCTGTGTCTTAGCTCCTAGTAGCTGTCAACCTATTATCCTACCTATAAAATTTGATCCAATAAATCCATCCCATACGAGCTAACCTCTACAACATGGTTCATCTGCACTCTCCTATTGAGATCATCTCCAACCTTGTTCTCCTTACCCTTAATGTATTTGATATCGAATTCAAACTCAATGATCATGGAAAACCACCTAGTCGATATTTCATTCAAATTTAGTGGGACAAATGGATATCTCAATCCAGTTTTATCACTCATCGCTAAAAAAACCTCCTGCCAAGAAGATAATGCCTCCACATCTTCAAGGAATGAATAATAACTGCCAAATCAAGATTATGTGTAAAATAATTTTTCTCTTCCTCTTTTAGTTTCCTAGAATCATAGTACACCACTTGTCCATCCTACATTAGGTATCCACGAAGTCCTCTTTTGAAATAATTTGTACACACCACAAACTCTTTATCTAGACCTACAAAATTAAAAACTGGAGAATTTGTCAAAAACTTCTTGAATTGCTCAAAACTAGGTGCACATTCCTATTTCCATTCAATGTTCTTACCTTTTCTTTACAATGATGTAATAAGATATGAAATTCGTGAGAGGTTCCTGATGAACCTCATGTATTAAAATGCTAGCCCCATAAATTATATGACCTCATCCACATTCTTAGGAACTTCCCACTCCACGATATCCCTTATCTTTTATGGATCTATTGTTATGCCTTCCTTGGAAACAATATGTCCCAAGTAATGTACCTTTCTCTAAAATAAGTTGTACTTCCTAATCTTTGCATAGAACTAATTCTCTCTTAGCAATATCAATACTTTGCTAAGTGTTTTTCATGCTCTTCCTCATTCTTAGAATTTATCAATATATCATCAATGAATACAATCACAAACTTCTCTAGATAAGGATGCAATACATTGTTCATCAAGAACATAGAAGTAGCAGGGGCATTAATCAAACGAAAAGGAGCCAAAAGAAACTCATAGTGCCGATACCTAGTCCTGAAAACAGTCTTGTAGATGTCCTCTTTTTTGATGAGTACCTGATGGTATCCTGACCTCATATCAATCTTTGACAACACTTCTACTCCCTTCAACTGATCAATCAAGTCATCTATCCTTGACAATGGGTACCTGTTCTTAATCATCACCTTGTTTATTTTCCTATAATCAATGCACAACATAAGAGTACCATCCTTCTTATTTACAAATAATACCGGTGCACCCCAACATGATACACTTGGCCTAATGTATCCCTTATCAATGATTTTGTTCAATTGAAACTTCAACTCTACTAACTCTAGTGTGCTTATCCTGTAAGGTTCCTTTGATGTTGGTGGTACTCCTAATACCAACTCAATGGAAAATTCCACTTCCTTTTGGGGAGGAAAATTTGGAATATTTGTTGGAAACAAATCCTAAAACTACTCTAATACATGGTACCTCTTGAATATTTCTACATCCTCAACATCGTTACCGTTGCCACTAAAAATATAAACTACAAACATTACACACCCTTTCCTGCAACTATGCTTAGCCTGCATAATTATGAACATCTAAATTTATGTAGGCTTCCTCTTTCCTTGCAATATCCTCTTTTACCCATTATCATTCAGTCACTCAATGGCCTTGCCATAACAATCCACTTTATTCCTATGAAGATACAGCCAATCCATACCTAAAAGCATACTATATGAACCCAGTTGTAGTACATTCAGTTGGGTTGTTTTAGGCATATCGTTTAGCTCAAATGCATAATCTATTACCTAATTATGAACTCTCTTCTTAGTACCTGTAGCCAACTACACCAACCAAGACTCTAAATTCACTTCTTTTCTCAAGCCACACTTATCCACTAGGTCAAGATTAACATAACTATAAATAGATCCAGGATCAATCAAAACTGAAAGAAGTAGACCAAAAATCTTACCTTCCATCTTAATAATGGATGCCTACTAATATTCCTGCTTGTTGTCCATAGATGCATAAATTTCGGGAATGATATGAACAACATCCCCAACTGTATGTGCCTCTTGAGTGCTATATATATTAGGTTTGCCACCATGATATAATGGACAATCCTTCTTCTGATAATATTTTCAAGATATCCAACATTGCAATGGTCCCCTACCATCACCCCTATTCTGCTTCTCTCCAGTACGTGACCCATATCCCTTCTCAACTACATTGAACTTCTTGTGAGTAGCAACTTTTTCTTTCTCACCTACATCCTAAGTTCTTCCCTTCTTCGATGGATAATTCCCTTTAATTGTCTTATTTCCCTCTAAATCACGATTGGGCTCAACTTTTCACTTTCACTGCTCATAACATTGCTTCAACTTTGATATGGTCTTCAACAACTATCTAGGTTCATCAAACTCAATCTGGTCTCTATATGCTGCTAGCAACCCACTGATGTATCTTTGAATCTTCGCATTCTCATCCTTGAGGGAAGGCACATAAATTAAAATATTTAGGAACCTACTAGTATACTCATCATCTATCATAGGACCCATCTATAGATCTTAAAGCTTCTTAGCTCTATCATCATAATATATCTCAGATAGGTAATTCTTCTTGAAGTGTCTCTCGAACTCATCCCAAATCAATTGTTATTCTCGAATTCCCTTGAAATTATTCACATGTTCCCACCAAATGTATTCTTTCCCTTTAAGAATAAATGTGCCTATTTTGGATTTCCTGTTCTTTGAATATTTATGCAATTCGAAGAATTTCTTCTTCCTAAGCAACCATGCCTCTGCATCATTTGACTTCTTTATCTCTCCATCAAATATAGGAGGCTTACATTTCTTGAACTCCTCAGGTAAGTACTCACTCCTATAAGGATGATGACAGTGATGAGGGTGATAATGTATCCTAAATGAGGAACTAGAATGATGCCTATACATATTAGTCCTCCTGCTAGGTGTATCCAATGATCTGCCGACTCTCACTATATCCCCTTTTTCCAACTTGTATCTAGAGTGAGACCTGTTACCTTAGGCTCCATTAGTTTTCTCTTCCTTCTCTTGACTGGTCCTCAATTGTCCCTATCTTTGAAAATCTACCAAGCTCTGAAGAATCACTACACTGATTTCTTGTTGCCTTTCTTGAGCCTCAACCAACTTATCATTTTATGCTTTACAACTCCTGATCTCTGCACTCAAAATCCTCAATGTATCTGCTATACCAAGAGAATACTCATCTCCTTCCTACCCAACTGAGCTATAGGGAGAGTCATGGGAACTAAATTCTACCATTTTTCTTGTAATCTCTTACTCTCTTGTTCCTATAAGTTTGCCATGTCAAATAAACCAAATAGATACCGAAATCAAAGCCATATCTCATTGGCGTTGAATGCAGGCTTATCTCATTTGCAAAATCAGTCCACATTAGCATGATAGATATATATTCATAACCAAATCAACATAAAAACATCATACATGACCATACCAAATGTATACCATGACCCCATGCATGAAAACCATAAACTTGAAAACATCATATTTTTACCCAAAGAGAGCACACATGACTCTGATACCACCTTGTAACCACCACCTCCCACATTTACCCACTTTCATCAGTTTTCCTAGCATAAACATGAGTTGAGGGCCACTATGATAAGACTCAACCTCCTATATGACCTTAAGGGAATGGAGTTGATAACTTAATACATTATTGACCTCCCTCAGCTGTTACAGGACCTCAAGGATCTACTGAACCCCACCAAATGTCCAACCCCCATGCTAACTCTCCTTTTTACTAACTTGGGATTTAATTCACTCCCTTAACAAGACCTTCAAGTGAATTGAAGTCTCCAGTCACTCCCATAGGCCTGCTTCCTAGCAACAATGGGCTTTGCTAGTCAGTTCTGTGTGAGGGACACCAAATTCTGAGCCCCTTTTTCAGGTCTAGAACACAGTCCTCTTCTTAGAACTCAATGAAACTTCCATAAATAATAAATAAAACAAAAACAAAGTTTCTAAATGAATGAAAATACATCAACGCATGCTCTACAGAGAAAATAAACATAAGACATGATTGGGTAAATCTATATATTCTTCTATTGCTCAGAACATAGTATTTATAGAGAATTTACAATAGGATCATTTCCCTAAACTTCTCAGTCTCACTGTTACTTGAAAACATTATCTCTCTTATCCCCAAACCTCTCTTTTCTATACAAGATAATCACAGATACAAAAATATCTTCTCATAACCAAAAAATGGGACATCTCTCCACTAGTATAAAACTAACTCACAACCCAGCTAGACACTTTTTGGATTTAGACAAGCCCACCTCAGAAACATACCATCTCATCAACAATATCCTAACAACACAACAACAGAGATTCCCCTAGAATGTCAAAAATTTTCCTAACACTAAAATCTAGCTATTTTATTAGTATACAAATTACAATTTAAGGATAATTCTTTCTCTTAGGGAATTTCAGGATCCTTGGGTATAGTCAAAATTGGACAACCTATTAGATGATGATCCTACATTAAACTCCCCGAGTTTGAAAATTTCCATGACCTCCTGGTCATGACCCTTCCACTTATTTCTTTCTCTTAGATCACACAATTTTATGTCGTTGTCCACTTGCACAATTGTGTTGTTGCTCCATTGTTGACCTCAAACTTCCAATATCCCAAACATGATTATTTAGTACCCCAGGTGCTTTGTTTAGGAAATATTCCATAGTTAGCTGTACATCGTTGCCAGTTGTTCTTCTCTTCTTGTGGTATCTTCTAGTTTATACACTTTGTATTATAAATCACATCTTATCAATTTCCTCTTCTAGCCTTATCTTGTATTGAAAGATGTTATCATCTTCATCCAGATCCAATTTTACACACTGACTATTCATGATTTTATTCATTAATGACTCCTCCAAGTATTTTAACTCCATAAACAAGTTTAATGTGTCATCACACTTCAAGAGATGTTCAATTAAGTTTTTGTCTTGATGGTCATTAGTCTTTGCAAGATTATCTCCACAATTCAATTCTTCCTTACTTATTTCAGGGATAGGTTTTGGGAAACCTTTCCTCAAAATTTGATTAGTTGACTGTAAATAGTGTTGAATTTGATTTTTCAAATAATAAAAACTTGTCTCATCTCTTCTCATAAGAAATTTTTTATTATGTTCTTCCATATCCATCATTGAATTCAAAAATTGTCCTACTTCATTGCCTTGAATGACATTCCTTCACCATCCTTTATACTTGTGAAAAATTTAATTCACTTTCCAACTCCAATACCCTTAAAATTTGCAACCATGCACAAATGATCATATTTAAAGTCAGAAGGCCCCATGGCATCATTTGATGTCAACTCGTTTTCATGTTGATCTCCACTCCTCAACAAATCTATGAGACTCCTTATAGGCCTCTAATCAACATCATCATCTCCCTTCATGAAAATTTGTAATGGTTGACTACCTTCATGACCTACACTTGAACAACGATGATTAATTTTTAAAATATGAGGCTCTTCAATATTTGTTGATGCTTTTGGCATCATATGGTATGCTAGACCATTCACACAGTTCGTGAGACCTTCTATCAGTCTCCTCTCCTCAACTCTATTGTCATTTTCACTCTCTTCCATAATATCCGTTGTGGGTTTCTTTTCTCCCTTAGCATTGATATTCTTGTCTGCTATCATGGCTACCTCTAGCAACTATTTGTATGATTCATTCTCTTCTTGCCATTAGTTTTTACAAGTAGTTTTTGTTCCCTCTTCTCCCTGTTGGACATTCTATCCATGACTTTGACCCGCATTCACATAAAATTTATTAATTTCAAAATCATGAGACCTTCTTGCCTCTATTGTTACCTATGGAAATACAACCATATGATAATATGAACTCTATATACGATTCATGAGGCTCTCATTAGGTTTCCCATTAACATATTCATCGTCTTCTTCTTTGGTGGAGGACCCTTTCTTCCATTTTCATATGTGAATGTCTTCCTCTGTTAGTGACCTTTGTCCAAACCCAACTTATCTTAGCTCTTCTTCCCCAAAACTGGCTCCTATAAAAGGAATCATCCTTTTCCGTAAGTCTTTAGCCTTAGGGGGTTTTTCTTAAAACTCTAATGTCTGACTATTAATTTCACCTTCTTCCTCAGGTCTTATCTCTATCTCTACTATTGACTATGTAGTATTCTCTTCATTATGTTGAGGCCCTCCTTCAACTCAGTATCTCTGTCAATATCATTTTTAGTCCTGAAATTTTCCTTGTCATTCTTCTCCATTCAGTTATGGTTTCTCTTGTAAATGCTATGTATGGCCATCAATAGCTATCTTTATTCCTCCTTTTCGAGCTTTCACTATTTTACTCAACAATTAAGCCCCTATAATAAGTGTTCTCCATTTGTTTTTATTGAATACCTCACTCGCTTCACCTCAAACTGTGTTATTGGTATTCCTCTAGTTCCCTATTGTGGATCCTCTTGAGCACTCCTTGATCTTCCCCAACTTCTACACTCTTGCTCACATCTTGAGAAACTCTCATGTTCTCTCCTCTGGACGACTTCCAATCTCAATTGGAACACTTCTCTACTTCTATAGCTCTTCTATTGCAAGGGTTCCTTGCCATGCATTTTAATAACATTGCTGGTTCTCTTCTACAACGTTCATTGTTATAGTCAACATCGTCCTCTTATGCTACTACATTGCAAGGGTTAACTTCATGGAAAAATTTTAAAAAGTTACAAAACAAATACATTAAAGGGAATTTCATCCTAAAATTGGCCTCCTAAGGAAAAAAAATAAAATAGTAGTTAGAATAATAAAATAGGAGTTATGAACTTTGGAGAGAAAAAAAGAAACTATTTTTATTATTATTGTATTTTTGGCTTATGTCCTTATAGGTTTACTAAAATTTCAAGTGTAGACAGATGTTGGAAGCAAAATTAAATTCCACATCCAACAAGTACCCATTATGCATACTTCTAATAAGAACCACATTAATAAAAATTAAAGGTACATTAAAAAGCATGTTCAACACACATTTTTAATGTATCTTCAATTTTTATCAATGTTGGTCTTCTTAAAAGTATGCATAATGGCTACTCGTTGGATGTGAAATTTAATTCTGCATTGAATGAGTGTCTACACTTGAAATTATAGTAAACCTATCAGAAGATAAATCAAAAATACAATTGAAAAAAGTAGTTTTTTTATTTTCCATCCAAAATATTTACATGTAACTCTTTTTAAATTTAAATTATTTTGATTGGTTTACATATTATGTACACGAAAATTTCATCGGCACTATTAAGATGAAATTCCCTCTAATGTCTGTTAGTTTCTCCACTTCTAAGATATGAATATCTCAATTCTTTCTAGCTCTATAATTGGATGGTATATCTTCAATTTTCTCCTAACCCTATGTTTTGTTGAGACTCGACCTCTCCTTGCATTCTTTCTTAGTTACTCTTTCCTAAAATTCTTCTCAAGTTTCTCTGACACTCTGTTATCACTATAACTATTCCAAATACTCACTGGCCACAAAATGATTGCAATACAAACATTTTTTAGATTTCTTAATGCCAAAGAGTATCATTTCCACTCTCATACCACTTTGACGCATCTGTATTGACTGGTCAAATTCCTTGTCTCCACTTGACTCTATAAACACTTGTAAGTGACCAGATCGACTCACAAAAGCCCAAATTTCCTATTCATTGGAGTCCAAATATTTCATTACCCCCTTAATAAACATGTCAATCACTCTCATATAACCAGTATTGGCTACTATTCACCTATTTCTTATCAAAGTGGACCATTTCCTCTTACTATCATAGTGCTTATCCAACCCAACATGCAAATCAAGATCGATTATGATAGTTAAATCATAAAAATCCACAATGTCGGTGTATTAAGGCTCACTAGGGATTTTGGCCTAGTTTGGGAAGTTGGGGCTATTTGGTATGTTCTACCATTTGTTTCTCATCCACAGGTTTACCTTGTTTTGAGCCCAAATTCCCACTCTAGTGTAATATGGGGCTCTTGTAACCAAATTCTTGGGTCCATACTTTCTTTCGGGGGTTCAACCACCTTCTCTGTAACAACTTTATTTGTAACCTGAAAGTATACACACACACACACACACACACACACACACACACACTGGTCCAAGGTGATTACAACTTTGAGTCATTATAGTGGACCAAACTCCTAAATCTAGGCTTGTACATATCAGGAGTATGTGATCGAGCCCACCCTCAACAACTCATAATTAGTAAGAAAAGGATTTTTGCATTCCATATAGGCAAACCTCCCATAATGGAAATATTTTTATCTTTATTAACCAACTGGGGAGTTGATTCTCCAAAACATTCCCCACTAAACTCACTAGAGTAACCTCAAGCAGGAACTTTGTTAGGTTCATGCTCCATGCTCGTGACTCAACATGATTTGATGGGTTTCTGTGACTTTGGAGCTAGGTTGTCTCACCAAATAATTTATATAACAACACAAAACTCAGTGTGCTTTCCCCTCTATCCCAAAGATTTCAACCCACTTAGGATTCTCAGTCATCAGTTCAAATGTGACCCAAGAAGGTGTCGACTTTCTTATTGTCTTATAGGTGGTTGCTACATCAAAACCAAGGAATATATTATTTACTCAAATATCCATTCCATACTCAGAGATCAACAATTTGGTTCCTTTAGTTTCTTTAACACTACTAGTCTCAGCTCTTTATGAACTTATACTTGGCTCCAAAAATGGGTTCTCCATGCACACTCAATGCTTATATTTTGATGGGTCGGTCCTCCAATTCAAGTATGAGTCCCCAATTTCTCATTGCAAACCCTAAAAATGCACAGGTCTAGTGCTAGTCTAATTTTGATTTGGTCGTATGTCCCATCAACCGAAGCTTAGTTTGTCACATCACTTTCTATCCCCCATTTAGGAATGTACATGCTCAAGTACTCTCCCACCTTAGACGGGAATCAATACAGGCTCAATAGAGAAAATAACAAATAAAGTAATATAAAAGAGTAATGTATAATTCATAACGTAATATAATTAAAAATTTCATAACAAATATTGTTAATAATATAACATAGATACATAGTTTAGTTGTTGGACACCTAATTTGTTAGGGTATCTATGAAGAAAAATATATCATCACAACAATTGTAAGAGAGCTTGGAATATCAATCCAATGATCACATGAAATTTTATTAATATTTGTACCATTTTAATAGTAAAACAACACATTCCTTATTTATCATTGTCTTTCAGTGTCAGGTGTGTTATCAGTGGTATCATATCATAGAATCTCCCCTGGCACTTTTCCCCATTAGATTTTCCATTTTGTCCTAAAACCTTTGACATAAAATTTCTATACTTGTTAGGTGATTAATACTTTGTCAAACATCCATGTTCCTGTTCATTTTTTTCCTATCCATTCTCTCTAGTCTCCATGAGTCCTAACTTTCATGATTATCTCCCTTAAATATGCTCCTCATTGATTTCTCTCAAAATAGAAAAAATATGGCATGTACCCTCTCTGGTATCACTTATATTTTCATTATGTGTTCATAGTGTGTTTTCTTAATATAAATATACTTTTCTATATATCTCATCAACATTAAACATCCTCAATCGTCCATTCTTTGTCATAAAAATCCACATAAACTCTAGCACTTGCTTCTCCCTTTTGGTGAAAAATCATTGAAATTCGAAGCATTTTAATCCCAATTTTAGGGATTTTCTAGTATAGGAAGTTTTGTTTGATTTTGTTTATCGAGATTGATGGTAAAGGTGACATAGTCAAAAGTGGACAGGACAATGACTCTTGGCATTGATTTCTTTTTTGTAGTGTTGTAGTATTTTCAACTCCATTAACCAATTTGTTTGGGAATCTTTATTGCCTTAGTCATCCACCTTTCTTTACATTTATTAAGAAATATCTCAACGGAATGTTTTTCTTGCAATTGCAAGCACAACTTGTAACCTATGAATTAGTTGCTGATAATCATGGTTCTATTGGAAAATCAATGCAAATAGATTAGGGTTTGATTCTCCTTTCTTGATAATTGCTTGTGAGTTGTGTTGTCTTATTTTACTTCTTTATTATCTTATCTTCCATCAAGAAATTACCATATTATGTGCGTATGAATATCACAAAACAAGAGACACGAGATGTATGCACTATGCCAAAGAAAAACCCTTGTCGAGGGGAAAACCCACTCAAAAATTATTCCTTTCAATAGTGTTCTTTGATACTCTTCACCCTAGACAAAGACCAAACCTTCCCTCCACACCAAGTCATCCTCCCTGGTCTTTGACCTCTTTTCCAGCAACTTCAACTATGCAACAACTTCTGACATCAGGCAGCTTCTGGCATCAATGAAACTTGGAAGACTTTGGTCTTCCAAATTAGGGAACAAAATAGAGAGAGAGAGAGAGGAACCAAAAGTTTTATTTTCTTATTCTCCTTAGACTACACCCAAATCACACTTCCTTAAACTTCCTTAGACCCACTTTGACCTACTTCACACTCCTCTAGCTTCTCTTGAGATATTGAACTAGCTTGAGATAAGATGCTCCAAATGACTTCAACTTGCTTCTATTTATAGGCTCCAAGTTAGGTCGAATTAGTGTCCTTAGGCTGGCTTGATCTCTTCTAGGATGACTTGGTGTGGAGGACACATAAATTATATTTGAATCAATAGTAAACATTTTTACATGATTCAAAAAGCCCAAGAATGGTCTCTTTGAATATACAATGACTCTATAAACTCAATATTAATCCTAGGAGTCAACAATGGGGACTTTGACTAATATAATGATGACCCAAGCATGAAATCCATACTTTAATAAGTCATTGTAATAAGAATACAAATTATTTTCTTAATGAAGACCAAACCTAGTTACATTTTCCAACACTCCCTCTTAACTAGGGACATATTCATAATATACAAATACAATGGAAGATGTCAAACTATATGAACAATGAATAAATTTAGGCACCATAATCCCATCAACTAGATTCCTGAGCAAGGCGATATATGACCAATTTAGGCACCACAATCCCACAGGCTAGATTGTTAACCAGGGAAATCTATTTAAGTGGGAATAAGGTGGAATCAAGATTTCATCTTCGCTAGGTACCATTAGCCTTACTTACTAACCACCATCCCAGGGACCTAGGTGCATATCCATGGTTAGAGCTCTACAACCCATGCCACCTTCCCTACTTTGGGACCTAGACATCAACAGAAAGTGTTAGCTAGATGCCTTCTAAGGCAATGCTTCACTCACAAAGCCTCAACAAATCTCTTCCATTTCCTTATCATCAATACAATCAATAATGTCTACCAAACCAACAAGGTTCCTCAGATATTCAAACTTCTTATTAGGAAGAGCCTTTGTTAGTATATTTGCTACCTATTCATCTGTTAAGACATACTCCAACTTCACAATCCCATCTTTCACCAGGTTCCTAATAAAGTGGAACTTATTTTTGATATGTTCCATTCTAGCATGAAACAAGAGATCTCCATACATCTTGATACAACTTTGATTGTCATAATGAATCATAGTAGGACCCAGAGACTTCTCGAACAGATATGTTAGAAGCTTCCATAACCAAACAAACTCCTTTCCTACTTCACATGCAACCTCATATTCTTCCTCGACACTACTTAAAGAAATGATATCTTTCTTCATACTCATCCATGAGATCATAGTAGCTCCCAGAATAAAACATCCTTTGGTAGTGTTCCTTCCATCAATCTCACTTCCAGCCGAAACAAAGTCTATGAAGCCAAATATCTTGACCTCCTGAATATAATACTTTAGGCAGTGATATATAGTGCCATGAGGATACCTCAATATATGTTTGGTAGCTATCCAATGATCATGATGGGGATCTAACTAAAACTCATTAAGAATGTTTACTGCAAAACATATATTTTGCCTAGTATTTACTAGATACATTAGGTAACCGAGCGAATATTTATAGGAGGTAGGATCCATGAGACTAAAGTGATAGTCCCTCAAATTCTTGAGATTGGTGATCATAGGAGTAGTCATCGGCTTGGAATCCATCATCCCGAATTTCTGCAACAACTAATGATGTACTTTCCTTTCCCCAAATATAGCTCTCCAGGTCTTTCCCATACTTCTAGAACCAAGTAATATTGCATTAGTCCTAGATCCTTCATTTCAAATTCACTTGCCAACATATTCTTACACTGTTGAATTCTTCGCTTCACACCTGTGATGAGTAGATCATCCAAATATTGTAGAATAATGACGATCTCATCATTCACGACCTTGATGTAGAGATTCAGATCAGCAGAACTCTTCACTAACCCAATTCTAAGTAGACATGTATCTATCCTAGCATAACAGGCCCTAGGTACTTGCTTGAAACCATATAGGGCCTTATTAAGTTTGCAAACATTACAATCCTTACTATTAATTTCAAAGCCTTCAAGTTATTCTATATACACTTCCTCATCAATAGTCCCATTCGGAAATGTAGTCTTCACATCCATTTGATGGATATTCCAACCCATTGTATCTGTTAATGAAACAAAAGATCTAATGGTAGTTTGCCTTGTTGTGGGTCTAAAGGTTTCTTCATAATCAATGCCTTCCTTTTTATAGAAACCCCTTGTAATGAATCTTTCTTTGTACTTGTATATAATTCCACCAAAAACATGTCCGATCTTAAAGATCCATTTGGGTGTGACAATTTATTTATCACTAGGTCTAGGAATGATTTCGTGAACCCCATTCTTCATGATGGATTGATATTCTTCCTGCCTTGATCTCTTTCAAACCTCTTCATGTGAAACTTCCTTGAATGTAGACGCTTTGACTTCAACAATTTTGTCATATATGCAACATAAACATAATATCTCTTCGGTCTCTTTCTTTCCCTGAAGGTTCCTTTTGTGGCTACATGTCCTTCAACATATTCTAATGTAGCTTTTAACAAATTTTTCCTTTTCCTTGTGGTTGGGATGACCACCAATTGAATAGGCTCACTTGGTCCTTATTCTTTGATATTTGTGGTAGGGTATTCATGATGAACTTCTTACTCTTCAAATATGGGAGCTTATTCATCATCAGAATCAATAGGAATAGCTTTTGATTTCTTCTATGCTTGATTTTCATCAAATATGACATCCCTGCTTACTTCAATACATCTTCCTTCCTTGATGTAGATTCTATATGCTTTTGAAGAGAGATTATAACCAATGAATATTCCCTTGAAGCTTGTAGAATCATTATTTTTCTTGTCTTTTAGAACATGGATGTATGATGGACTTGCAACGATTCAGACGTGATGCATACTCAACTTCTTTCCTATGAATACTTCTTCAGGTGTTGTATTATCAAGACTCTTATGAAGACTTCTATTTTTAATGTAAACGAATGTCATTTCTTCTTCTCCCCACAATAATTTTGGTAGGTCTTGATCAAGGAACATAGTTTGAATGCATTCTTAAATTGACCTATTCTTCCTTTCGGCCAATCCATTTTGTTCAGGATAATAGGGAACTATGAGCTCCCTCTTAATGTATGCTTCCTTACAATATGTAATCAATTCCTTAGAAGTGTATTCCCCACCATTGTCAGATCTGATAGTTTTTATCTTTATTTCAGTTAGGGTTTCCACTTCTTCCCTAAACTCCTTGAATTTATCGAATATTTCATATTTTATTTTGAGGAGGTAGAGTCCTGTCTTTCTAGGATGGTCATTAATGAATGTCACATAGTAGAGATGACCTCCAAGTGATTTGTCAAATAGGGGCCCACACACATCAAAATTAATGAGGTGTAATATTCATGTAGACCTAATTTCACTATTCAGAAATGGATTTCTCATATGATTTACCAAAGAGAATTCCTTGCACACACCTTCATGATCTAACTTCATATTGGGAATACCATGAACCAATTTACTACGAGTAGGGATGAAATTATAATATAGATGACCATACCTCCTATGCCATAGCTCGATGGGACTTATTTCCATATGAACCAAATCTTGAGGAGGTGGTGTAATGACTCTCCTTCATGAACTATAGCCTTATTAATGCTAGAGCCTTTCCCCAAACCAACACTTTTGCATCAACAAAAGCAAATATTTCCCCTTTATCTTTTAAACAAGAAATAAAAATAAAATTCTTTTTCAAACCTAAAACATATAGAATGTTGTTGAGGTGCAGCTTCGATCCATTATCTATCTTCAATGATTTTGATCCCATAAGTCTAACAACATAGATTTTTTTGTCACCCAATTCCACTGCAAAAGAATATGGCTCCTTTGATAGTGTATGACGATGTTTAATTTCTCCTATCATGTGTCTAGATTCTCCACTATCAATGATCCATGCATTGTCATCATTAAGAGAACATGTAAGAGCATCCAAGAATCCTTTATTTTTGACCTTGTTTAATAAGTAGTGGATGACCTTCTTGATTGATCTTCCAGTAGTGTTTATACCCATTATTATGTAGTTCATCAAAGAGGGAGAATCCATGCCAACAAATTGATCTTCAACTTTTCCTGACCTTAGCTCTGATACCATGCTGCAAAATGAATGCAAATATATTAGTGTTTGATTCTCCTTTCTTGATAATTACTTGTGTGTTGTGTTGGCTTCTTTTGCTTCTTTATTATCTTATCTTTCATCAAGAAATTACTATATTACCTGTGTATGAAGATAACAAAAACAAGAGACACAATATGTAGGCACTATGCAAAGGAAGCACCACCCTCAAGGGGAAAACACAGTCAAAAGTTCTTCCTTTCAATAGTATTCTTTGATACTCTTCAGCCTAGACAAAGACAAAATATTCTATCCACACCAAGTAAAACTCCTAGATCTTTGACCTCTTTTTCAGCAACTTCGACTATGCAGCAACTTCTCTCATTAGTAAGCTTCCAACATCAGTGAAACTTGGAAGACTTCGATATTCCAAATTAGGGCATGAAACAAAGAGAGGGAGTGGCACCAAAAGTTATATTTTCTTCTTCACCTTAGACTCCACCCAAATCGCACTTCCTTCAGCTTCCTTAGACCCATTTCAACCTACTTCCCACTTCTCCAACTTCTATTGAGATATCAAAATAGATTGAGATAAGATGCTCCAAATGACTTCGACTTAATTCTATTCATCGGCTCCAAGTGAGGTTTAATTAGTGTCCTTAGGCTCACTTGATCTCTTCTAGGCTGGCTTGGTGTGGAGGATACATAAATTATATTTGACTCAATATTAAACCTTTTTACATGTGTTAAACAGACATGGTGAATGAGAAACAAATAGAAAGATAAGCTTGCATTGCAATTTTATTAACGATCTGATATACATTTATAGTACATTTGGTGACCGTTGGGATTCACATCCCAAGGTCCCTTGGACTACTTAGTCTGTTCGGATTCCACACTAACCCATTAGGATTAGGTGTCCAACATTCCCCCTCTTAATCCGAAGGGTTATGTATGAGTCCAAGAAAAGAGCTGAAATACAAAATGTGCAAATATGCATGGCAACACAAGGCTGAATGTGCTCTATGAAATGTTGGTATAAAGGGTGGTAGTTTAAGGATAGCCACCAACACTGGAACGCTTAGTGCAGTTCCCGGAACTCTTCCAAAACTAGCAAGAAGCTGAAGTCTTCTGCTAGAGGAAGTGATCCTATTGTTTTGATGAGGGAAACCATCAACCATAAAAGGGAGGTCTCACCCCGCATAAAAGGTAAAACTTCAACCTAAAAAGGGAAGTCTCAACCTGTGATGGTTTAAGGATGACCAACAACTCTGGAATGCTTATGCAATTCCTGGAACTCTTCCAAAACTGGCAAGAAGATGAAGTCTTCTGCTAGAGGAAGTGTCCTCAATTTTGTCTCCAGAACTCTTCCAAAACTGGCAAGAAGCTGTAAGTCTTTTGCTAGAGGAAGTGTCCCACATCGCTAACTGAAGGCATGCTCACGGGCATATTTGTCTCTGGCTACAACTCTGAAACTGGTGTGGCAGGTTGTGGCTCAGGCTCGCTTGATGTGGCTTTGAAGCTTGTAGATGACCATCATTTCCCCCCTTGACAGATACAAGGTGACAAGATGGATAAAACTCAACTGCAAGACTGTTCAATATTCTAGAACAAGTTCTGACATGTGTTTGGAATATCTTCTTGGCTGTTGATGCCCATTGCCAAGAAGCGATCCATCCTAGATGAATCTTTGTTCTTGTAGGACGTTTGTCTCTGAAGCATTTGTGTGAAGAATGACTGGTTTTATGACAGTGCTTACATGGATGAAGATCAAAACAGTGATCTTTCAGATGGCCAACTCGATCATAGTGTTGGCATTTTACGATCTGTTGTTGTTGTTGTTGCTGTGGAAGAGCAGCAGAGTCTGGAACAGCTGGAGCTGAACTGTCATAAGGAGCAGGTGAACTGTCATTAATGAAACCAGCACTTTGAAACTGAATGGGCTTGGTGTAGTCTGGAATATGAAAGGACAAGTCCTTTTCATATCCAATACCGATTCTGTGCTTGTTGTGGACAAGTTGTTCCCAAGGTCTGATGATGGGCTTGGGAAGTGCAGACTGAGTTTCTGCATCTGCATGTACAACTGCTGCTTTATTTGAATGAACAAGAGCATTATTGTCTTGTTGTTTATGGGAGTCTGTTTCAGTCTTCTGAACAGAAACACGTTCAGAATGATGACTCCATTGCTGTAGTTCTTCTTGTTGTAGCTGAGTTTCAAGCTGCAAAAAATCAATTTTCTCTTATGCATTTTGTAGGCAGACTTGAATGTCTATGAGAGAAACTTTGTTGACTTTTAATGTATCATGATTAGTAGAATGCATCAAAGTTTTCAAGAATTCTAATACTTTAGAAATTTTAACCATATTCTCCATTGTCAAAATTACACCTTTTACAAACTGGTCATAACTATGAACAAATGAATAAGCAACACCCACTCACAATACTTATGTCAAGAATCTTTTCTTTATCGCTGGAAATTTAGACCAAGAGAAAAGTCAAAGATTAAAATCTTGTGAAAATCCTTTAGTTGCAGCAACCGGGGTATCGCGGACGAAGACAGAGATTCCAAAGAAGGACGACACACATCCGAATGTCGGATCGCGAAGTCGCACTTTTCTGCCTGTTCAGCAATCTAGGAGACGTGTTCCTCTTTCCAATTTGACAAATCAGGCCTCCAAGGAATTCAATCTGATATTTTAATACCCAGAAATTTGTATACATATGACCCCAGAACACTACAGTAAACGAGTTTTGCGAAATACACAGTCCCTTACTATTTAACAGCAGACAAAGATACAAGGAAAATATAAAATTGGAGTGTTGTATTCTATGACTCTAACTTAATCCTCCGATTCTATTCTCTTGGGCCTTCAATAGATAATGACAGCTGGGAGCATACACAAAGCCTCTCATATCTTTCCTTCGCATCCGTTGCAGTCCATGTGCACTTCCATTTCAATAATCGACATCGTTGTTTGTATCTGATCCCGTGCTCACAACAACATAATTAAAATCAGAGAGAAATAGATTATGGGTATGCTACTTGTGACGAACTGAGAGCTTAAGGATACTGAGCGTTACTCTGTCTGAAGAAGACATAATGAGGAAATAGTTGCAATGTTTTATAGAGAACATGGAGACAAAGGCGTGAGGAATAGGTTTAACATAACCGAGAACAAGTGGAGAAGAATCAGGTTCAGAATCCCATGAATGCCTGGCATTTCTTTTCCCAATGTTCCTTCATTTGCCTTAGGCGCTCAACCTTTTCCGTCTGAAGCAAATAGACACCAACATTTGAAACCACGACATGCCTGGGTGTATGAGAATGACACTAACACTGATTGAGAGGAAAACGAATGTTAAATGGTAATGTCAGAAGTAGGAAAGCAGAATATTGAGAATGGGATTTGAACCCACGCCATTTCGGACCAGAACCTTACAACTCGGCCATCTCAACACGTGTTTTCATAATAATAAAACTTTTCGTACATTTTCATACCGCTCTTTATGAACCCATCACTCGCGCTTCTAACCACGCAGACAATAAAAGTTCCTGGTGTCAATCAAACAGAAAATTCCAGAACGGGGCAGTCCGAGAATCGAATTCGGGACCTCTCGTTCCCAAAGCGAAAACCATACCAATAGACCAAATGCCCTCAGATGACTGCCGACCTTCTACAATTTTTTTTTTTTCACAGATAAAACCGCTAGCTCCACTGTTGAAAGCCTGCTCTCGATGAGGACGATGGACCATTGCCGATACAGCTCCAGCAACTATGTACAATGCCTCCAACCCTTTGCTCCAATTAGATGGGACGTTGCTGATGGAACCCTTTGTCACTCCTGCATTCTCTGGCTGCTGTTCAGATTGCAGAGCGGATTGTCGTCAAGCAATATTGAAGGATGTCTGCTTGCTGGAGCAACAGTTTCGAGCGGGTGGACATATATTTGAAGTAAGTATGCTCGATACTTATATGGACAGGGATAATGCAGGTATTACTGTAGTGATGCTAAAGCAGTGTCCTCAATGTCGATCGCATGGCAAATCAGCTCACATGGGAGGGTGGTTTCCATGTACCCAACCTCGAAAACGATGTTTCAGGAGTTATGGTTCACATCACTGAGTTTGCAAGCCAATACTCAACGCATGCAGCTAAGGGCCCCGGCGAAAATAGAATCAGAATTCCAAGATTGTCTCGATATGGGGAAGAATCTTGGAAAGCAAAGTGGATTATCACATCTGGCCCTATTAATTTTGTTGAAAATCTGCCATCAATGTTAGGACTGTAAAAGACAGAGGGTGCAGGTAAAGAATGGCACAAATAGCGCTGAGTGAAGGAGCGTTTCTCTGCACATCAATGAAATAGGAGCAGATATGGACTAGAAGTTGTTATGATTTCAGTTTAAAAATAACCAGGAACAACAAGGTGGCTCTCCAGCTTCCGTTGATGAAACTGAGTGAGAGGATGGCGGATGCGTTGCGTTTTGGAACGTATGACCAGTCTAGAGAGAGTAGCATTGTTATATTATACAATGCCAACGGTGGTTCAGTCACACTGTTTACACAGTCTGACACACAAGTCAGATATTAAATCACCACTCAGTACAACGCAGCTAATAAAATGCAGTTTTCCACTAAAACAGCGAAGACGACCCCAGAAAAATATCCAACAATAAATTTTCAAATTGCAAGAGATTATGCATCACAGGACAGATTCTTGTCAAGAGACAGACTGCAGAGAAGACAGCAGAAAGGAGTTGTAAGGGCAGGAATACTAAAATAGGACCTGCTCATAAAGACCATAAAACAAATGCTTCAAAGAAATTATGCAGGGCAGGAGTACGCCCGCTCTGATACCATGTTAAACAAACATGGTGAATGAGAAACAAATAGAAAGATAAGTTTGCATTGCAATTTTATTAACGATCTGATATACATTTATAGTACATTTGGTGACCATTGGGATTCACATCCCAAGGTCCCTTGGACTACTTAGTCTGTTCGGCTTCCACACTAACCCATTAGGATTAGGTGTCCAACAACATGATTCAAAATCCCAAGAAGGGTCTCGTTGAATATACAATTGCTATATAAACTCAATATTAATCCTAGGAGTCCACAATGGGGACTTTGACTAATTTAATGATGAACCAAGCATGAAACCCATGCTTTAATAAGTCATTGTTACAATAATAAAATTTATTTTATTTATTCTTTTGACAAGCACATTTGATGACGACTTAAATACATTAATGAATACATAACCCAATTACATTTTCGAATAGGTTTAGCTCTCAAGACTATCCTGACCAGGTGTATTAATTCCATAAATTATGTGATGGTTATATATGTATCTTTAGTCATCTTGTAGGTTATTTAATGATATAAACAACAATAGTTAAATCAATTGGATTCTTGCATGCATTCCTTCAATAGCCAATGCTGCAATTAGTCTAAATTTAATTCATTTTCATATAAAATTTCTTTGTAACCACTTATTCATATCCATGCATCTTGATTTTCAAGCTAGATAGAAGAATAATGTTTCACTTGTAATCAATGACTTTTCTAAAAGTTATTTTTAGTCCCTATTGGCATATTCAAATAATTTCCAATCATGTTATATGGATAACTACACTAGATTTTTATATCATTCATTTACTATTGAGTGAAGATGTTGCAAGCCATCAACATCTTGGGGTTCATGTTTTTTGTAGGCTATTATTGCCTCTTCTTCTTCCTAGAATACAAATATCAACAATGTGCATTGGATAAATGATCATGGAAAACAATACTATGGCTATAGTGCATGCAATGTTGTCATGTTGGCAATGCTCAAGCATGTTTGGAATAAGGTGGTCATTTCTATGATAATATTTCTTTTTGAACTCATTATTTCCTTCTTCATTGCTTGTTGAATATGGAGAGACATCAAAAAGTAAATATAAAATAAGTAAGATAAATATTGGTGGGTAGTATGAAAAATTCGATAGAGCTCTATATAAAAGAGCATTCAATGCTCAAAATAATTTTTCAAAGAAAACATTTTATTTGTAGCTTCTCTGTGTATGGAGATGTCAAGATGGGAAACAAAAGTGAGTTAGTATGTTTTTAGGTTTCGTATTAGTACTTTTATTGACTATTTGGAGTCCTTCAATGAGGACAATCATATAATCAATTGTAGTCTTTTGCATGTATATCATAGGCCCTAGAATTGTTGTTGTGTGACTATAGTGGACAATATACATCGACGCCTTTCATTTCATGAGTTTGAATTGCTAAGAAAGTTTCTTGAATTTATGATTTATTAGACATTGAATAATATAATACTTTGTTCAATTGAAAGTGTAGTCAAAATTGGAAAATCCATTCTCACATATATTCAAACTTGTTTACAATATTTACATGACAAGATTTAGTTTCTTCAAATAGAATCACAACTCCAACAAGATGAGATAGAACAAAGGAATCAACATTCTCAATTGGTGCTTCGCACTTCCGAAGCCGATAATCAAACCTTGAACAATCTAACCAACCTTTTGAACAATCTATTGATTTTCTGATGACATTGACCTTCTAACTAAAGACCAAGATAACTAAATTTGCGTCATGAATAAAGAATGATGCTTAAAATTCACAAGCTCCAATATATTTCACACCACTGAAAGTCTTGAAAACCTTCTTTATAGGAAAGGTAACTACAAAAGCCTAGAGCCCATCCACACATGGCTGAGCTTCACAAGTGGGTGCCAAAAACCTAGAGATCGAAACATAACTCACAAAAATGTCATAGATGGCGTTGTTCTCTTCAACACCATCCATATATTAATTGAATAGAGTGATACAAGTAGATAACAATTAATATAGAAACCTTGACTGAAAACAAAAAAACTAAGACGTTTCATATCTTTGAAAATAAGGATCACAATGGTTTGACTACAACATTGAAGAGAGTTGGCATCAAACTTTTGTTCATTCAAAAAACTCCAAGAAGCATGTCACAAGAACTAGCTTTTAGGGGGGTGTATATATTTTACCAAAATGCCCTAAAACTTGTACTAGTCTCATCACTTGTACTAGGCCACTGAAAGTCTTGACAACATTCTTTGTAGAAAAGATAAATACATAAGCCTAGAGCCCATCCCCACATGGATGGGTTTCAGAAGGTGCCAAAAACCTGCATATCGAAATATAGCCCACAAAAAATGTTGCAGATTCCATTCTACTCTTCAACACCAACCATATAGTAGCCGAAGAGAGTGATACAAGTAGATGACAGCTAATATAGAAACCTCGACTGCAAACAAAAAAACCATGATGTTGCATATCTTTGAAAATAATGATCACAATGATTTGACTACAAAACTGAAGATAGTTGGCATCAAACTTTTGTTCATTGACAAAGCTCCAAGAAGCATACCACAAGAAATAGCTTTGAGCATGGTGTATTTATTTTACCAAAATGTCCTGAGACTTATACTAGTCTTATCCCTTTAAAACTTATCTTGTGTTGGTAGGGCTGACCTAATATTACTAAACTCTTCTGAGCTCAAATTGACAATGTGTTTGACTCTCCTAAGAGGAAAACAAGTTGACTAAGATACACCAGGTTATTCTCAAATATTAGAACCCTAGGAGAAATCGAGAATGTTCCCATCCATGCTAACTAAATACCATGGATTATGTCATCACTTATTTACTTAGAGAACATAAAGAGAGCAACGGTAATGACAACGGTTCCTAGTCTTATTAGTTCAACTGCAAATTCTATTTCCTTGCTGGGGAGCTTGTGATGTACAATAAATTTATCTATGAAATCACTGTCATTTACATAATGCATGGACGTAGATTGATTAAACCAAACATATTTTATTGCTTATATGGATTACTCTCCCTAAAATATATTAATGTCACAATTATTCAATATCCTTATATTATAGACATTTTGGTTAAACTCACCTCAAAAAATGCTTTCTCTTCCTTCTAATAAATCATTTTTCCTTAGATTTTCTAAGGACATAAATTTTCTTCACATGGTTAGCATCATAACTGATTTATCAGAAGAGAATGATAAATCAAAGTTGCTAAATAAATGACAACAAGGTTAAGGAGAAATTCTAGCAGCAATGAAAATCATGCTCCTAGACTGAAATATTTTAGGTATGGAAATTTGCTCCTCCCCTTCTCAAAATTCATGTCCTATGTGTGCCTTGTCGTTTGTGTTACTTAATTCATTTTTTTTTGTATTGTGCCACAAAATTCATGTCTTCATATTCCTATAGCCATTTTTCTGCCTAATAGGCATGATTGTTACTTGTGATGTGTTGGAATAATGATTCACTTGTAAATGTTATTTTTAATGATTTATGAGATATTATTGGAGTGGCTTAAGGAGTGATTTGTGAGAAATTTGTGGAGTGATTTGTGAGAAATTTGTAGAGTGATTTGTGAAAGTGACTAAAAAATTATATTAGTCTATTTTCATAGAAATGAGAATTAAATAATTACAATGATTGTAATAGAACTGAAAGGGTTTTAGCCCATTAATTTAAAAAAGATATAATTAAAACAAATCACATGCATTCATATCAATTTCGATATCTAGATAATACAAATTTTTAATGGTGTTAGAAATAATTTAGCACAAATTAATTTCAAAATAAAATGTAAGTACATGTATTCTCAATTATAATATAAATTTACTACTTTACTAGGTGATTTATTATTAGTTTCTGAATTAAAAAATATGACATTATATTTGGTATTTCTTGTTATAATGTTAAGATATATAAAATACATTCATATACTAAATTTATACAGTAGAATTTAAATAATTTATGTAGAACATTCAAATTAGAAATGAAAACATTAAATAGAGACAAAGTAATGCAATTGCCATAATATCTCAAGATAGATTTTTGAATAATCATAAATTTCAATCTTGGTATGCTCGGTATGGGAAGATGAGATAGTATATGGCTACAAGGTTCACACCACAACAATTGGAAGAGGAAAGAGCAAAATGCCTTTGTTACAGTTGTGATAGAAAATACACTAAAGGTCATAAGTGTACTGAGAAGAAATTATTTTACATAGATTGTGAAGAGGAGGAAGAAAATGAACAAAAACATCAAAAGAAGAGAGATATATCACCAGGAACAAACCCTAGAGAAAGAAGAAATGAATCTGACCATATCTTGTAATGAATTGGTTGGAATTACCACTCCTCAAACTATTAAGATAGAAGGACATATCAAGAATACAAAGGTAATGGAACTGGAAAAGCTATTCAGCTGTCACGGAATGAAAAAGATTCTAAATAAAGAGCAACGAGGCATATTTGCACAATTACGTTCACTAGAGGTTCCCACATCGAAATCATCTATTTCTCCAGATCTCCAAAAAATCATGGACAATCATTCCAAGGTATTTGAGACTCCCAAAGGCCTCCCACCTATTCGTGATCATGATAATGTTATTCATTTGATTACAAGAAGTGTTCCTCCAAACATTATGCCTTATAGATATCCTTAAGCCCAATAGGCTGAAATTGAACCTATGGTTGCAGAAATGCTAGATTTTGGTATAATTCAACCTAGTCAAAGTTGTTTCTTTGCTCCTGTAGTATTGGTGCACAACAAGGATTGATCATGGTGCATGTCTCTGGATTATAGGGAGCTCAACAAGCTCACTATTATAGATAAATTTCCCATTCACGTTATTGATGAGTTATTGGATGAATTGCATGGATCAATTTACTTCACCAAGTTGGATCTTCATTCAGGATATCATCAAATGCCAATGAAGACTAAAGAGATTTCGAAAACAACATTTAGAAGTCATGGGGGCATTATGAATTTTCGGTCATGCCTTTTGGCCTTACCAATACACCTTATACATTTCAAGGTTTAATGAATTCCACTTTCAAACCCTTCGTTAGAAAATTTGTGTTATTATTTTTTGATGATATACTAATCTACAACAAGTCTTGGAAGGATCATGTTCAACATGTTTACAGGGTGCTCAAACTATTGGAGGAGAAACAATTATATGCAGAAAGATCCAAATGTTTCTTCGGAGTACAAGAGGTGGAATATTTGGATCAATTGTATCTCATGAAGGTGTTAATGTAGACCCTAGCAAAATTGAAGGCATTAATGAATGGAAAATCCCCACATCCATAAAGCGTCTATGAGGATTTCTTGGGTTGACAAGGTATTATCACAAGTTTGTTAAGAATTATGGAGAATATCAGCACCTCTAACAACATTATTGAAGAAAGAAGGATTTTCATGGACTCTAGAAGCAACAAATACCTTTGAACATCTTAAAGAGGAAATGTACCAAGCACTAGTCTTAGCTACGCCAAACTTCACAAAAACCTTTATTGTGGAATGTGATGCCTCATGAAATGGATTTGGTGTTGTTTTAATCAAGAAGAAAGACAATTTCTTTTGAAAGTCATCCAATCAAAGGAAATTATTTACACAAATCTATTTATGAGAAAGAAATGTTGGCAATACTACATGCACTTAAGAAATGATGACCCTAACTAACGGGAAGACACTTCAAGATAAAAATGGGTCATGATAATCTTAAATAAATTTTAGAACAAAGATCGTCTCCAGAATAGTAGTAAAAATGGGTCACAAAGATGTTAGGTTATGAATTTCAAATCATCTACAAAAAAGGACAGCAAAATGTTGTGGCAGATGCACTCTCAATAAAGGATGAGGATGTGGAAACATTGCTTTGCACCATTTCTAATATCCAACCATATTGGATAAACTAAGCAAGGGCTGAATGGAAGAATAACAAAGAAGTGCAGGCACTCATTCAAAAGATACAACAAGATCCCAGTACATCTGATACATTTAGCTAGAAAAATGATTTGTTATGGTACAAAGGTCACTTATACCTATTTAAGAATTCCCAACTCAAACAAAAGATTCTTATGGAATTACACACCTCTCCCTTAGGAGGGCACTTAGTATTTTTAAAAATTTAGCATAGGGTTAAAATGGATTTCTGTGGGATGGCCTTAACTCAGATATTCAATAGTTTGTGGTAGAATGGTTGGTTTTCGAACAAAATAAAGTTGAAACAATTAAGACCTCAAGTCTATGAAAACCTTTATCCATTCCAATCCAACTTTGGGAAGAGGTTTCAATGGATTTTATCATAGGTTTACCGAAGTTTGAAGGAAAGAGTGTCATCATGGTGGTAATTGACAGACTTACCAAGTATGCACACTTTTGTGCATTATCTCATCCATATAAATCCAATACAGTTTCTAATGCATTTATGGAAACAATTAAAAAGCTGCATGGAAACCAAAATATTATTGTAAGCAATGGAGATCACATTTTCACTGGAAACTTTTGGACATAATTATTTTCTTGTCTTGGTACTTAGTTAACTCATAGATCATCTGATCATCCTCAACCTGATGGGGAAACTAAGATAGTAAACATATGCTGGAAGGATATATTTGTTGCTTTGTATCTGATAAAAAAACATAATGGGTGAAATGGTTGCCTTTGTCTGAATGGTGCTATAACACTTCCTTCCATAACATAGCAAAAATGACCCCATTTATCGCACTTTATGGATATCTCCACCATCCCTCACATCATATTTAAAAGAAAATTCTAAGGTTCAAGCAGTGGAAGATCACATCGAGCATCAACAAGAAGTTCGCCAACTCTTAAAGGATAACCTCACTTTGGCGCAGATTAGAATGAAACAACAAGTAGATCAACATCGCATTGAAAGAAGTTTTGATGTAGCTGACTAGGTATTCCTATGGCTACAACCATATAAAAAAAATGTCCCTCAAGCAAGATAAGAAAGATAATAAATTATGACCAAAATATTATGGTATGTACAAGGTGTTGCAAAATATTGGTACTATGGCATACAAATTGGAGCTTCCTGCAGCTTCCTGAGTGCCCCAAGTTTTCCATGTTTCATGCTCAAGGAAGGTTATAGGTGAGAGGATCCCAATTCAAACAATATTACCAGAACTTGATGAGGAAGGAAAAATCATATTGGAACCTTAAGAAATGATAGAAACAAGAACTGGACAACTATGAAATCGATCAATTTCATAGTATCTCATCAACTGGAAGAACTTACCCGCTGAAGATTCTAGATGGGAGGATGAGAATTTTATACAGAATCATCCAGAACTACTCAAGCCTTGAGGACAACACCTTTTTTAAGGAGAGGGGCATGTTAGGTCCCTATAATATTAGTGTTTCCCCCATTACTATTATCACTGTAGCCCTTATTGTTATAATTGTGCCCCTATTGTACCTATATTGTTATTATTGTGCCCCATAGAAGCCCACTATTTTTATTTTGTTCCCTTATATTATTATTGTTATGTCGAATTTGATTATATTGTGACCCCTTAGACTCCTAGATATAGAAAGGAGGTTTTTTCATTTGTATTATCGAATAATTGTTCATTTGTGTAATTTAGAGGAGGTTGGCCCCTCAAAGAGGTTGATTTTGAAGTTTTTGATCTATCATTTCTTCTATTTTGCGAGCTAGTTACATAAAAAAATCATACAGAAAGTGAAATGGATCATTTGGAATCTATAACATACAACCATATGGAGACAGTTCTTTTCTATGCAAGAAATTATAACCATTTCACACACTTAACAACCACAAGGCATTGAGTAAATCATTTGTGCATAACAATAGAAATGGAAATACAATGAAACCATAGGCAACTATCCAAATATGCTTAAATTATGGACTATATTATTATTTGGGTCGCCACTACGAATTTACAGTAATACTTTATACATGTTTTAAAACAAAATATGCCAACGGTCGAAAAGAAGAGATAATTACACACAGCTTTTAAGCATATATTGAACCAAATATGTAAGTTGTGCATCTTTATAACCAAACAAATCACCGTCATAATTGCTATTGTATTGGTAAAAATAAATAAATCATTCAGTCACTTGAGGAAATAGGCATATACAATGCTATAAGTATCTATTGGTTCTAACTAGCGGCCAAACAATACAAGGTACAGTGACGCCATGAATGAGGAAGAAATTTAATAAACAGACATTGGTGTGGAAAAAGGAATGAAAAAAAAACCAAATTCAGTAACACGTAAAGCGGAGTTTAAACCTTTAAGGAATGTATATATATGAGATACCACAAAAATAGAACTACATCATTGGTATTTGAAATAAGTAACAGCATATGAAATGGAACCATTCATATATAATTTAGTGCTACGAAATATAAAAGAAACCTCACTGTGTAAACTAGAGGCCACACTATGCCTTCACATTGTTCCTAAAAAGAAGTTGGTATGGTATAAAAATAAGCATGTCATGGGGTATAGCGATAACGTGATCGGGTCCACCAGTAAAAGCCAAAAAAGGAAAGAAATTAGAGTCGAGTATAACTCAGTCTCGAAAAGTAGCCTCTTAGGAGGAGTAGGTGAGAACAGAGGACTATCCCCGCCAGATAAAAGAATAACCAAATAACATGAGACAAAGTTCTTATAGGAAATAAGTATTGGAGGGGTGCATTCTAATTCATCCCATCCTAGAAAAATCGGGTTACAAATGAACACTAAGCAGGAATTTGAACCAACCTGGTAGCGATAGGGGTCCTTGCCATTTTTGACAGAGACAACCTATTCAGTCAATAATTATTTTGGCATACTAGCGAGATGAACCTGCAAGATAAGGAAAAAGGAGAGATTTAGTACTATCCGAGTTAGTCTAGAAATCATCCAAGGAGAATAAACTTAGAGAAAAAAATGGAATGAAGGAAAATAGGGAAAGAAATGGAAACAAGATGAAGCACCCAATAAAACCTTACCTGTTCATGGGCCTTGTGCTGTGAAAAGAGGCAAGCAAGTTCAAACGTTCCCCCTTGTAGATTATGCCTTGCAAGAAAAAAGTGAATAAAAGAGGAGTAAGCCAGTATTGGAAAATCTAGCAAGCCCTCCCATCACTGAAAAACCATATTATCAAATTGGATAAATAAAAGGTGAACTTCACTATACTTAAGAATGACCAAAATGGCTCAATTTACCTGGGTGTTTCTTGTTTTGGGTTCTACCAGCTAGCAAACGCGAGATTTCTTAGAAGGTTGTAGTTTTCAAACCTTGTGAGAGAGATAAATGTATGTGGGTAATAGTTACCCAAGACCGAAACAGGGTGAGCCTATCAACACTACCAAAAACTCAGCCAACCAACAAAAGAAATTGTAATTACACAAACAGTATGTGATAAACCATAAATAAATAGTGTACTAAAACTAATATCCAAAATGAAATGTTACTTCATAGAGTAGGTGGATGAGTCCACTATTGGAAATACTAATGCATTGTGTTTCCAGTGGCATAACCCGAAGCATGTCAATAATGATTCTAGTTCCTTGTTGAAACGCCAGTAAAGAACTAAAGGTAAACCATTGAAACATGATAAACTTTGGTATAAATTATAGACTCGCCACAAAAGAGAGGTGAGGGTGTGGAGCCATCGGTAAAGACCACATTGTTATAGCCACCATGTTAATAATGCAATGAGGGATTATTGTAGGCATATTTGTTGCTAATATTTTAGAAACGGGACAGTAAAAATAAAAAAGAAGGAAAATAAAATAGAGAAGGACGACTTATACATTCCTAAATGGAAAAAATAAATAAAAATTGATTTATTTGAGTGGATATGTGATAGATGGTATCAGAGCTGAAGCACACCATTGGGCCTTAAGGAACTTCCACAGAGAATGAATAATATATGTAGATTTATATATATATATATATATATAAAGGTCTGGAAAGTGGAAGTGAGGCATAATTGATATTTGATTCTATTTGAATTGCAAGGTAAGAAGATGACCCAATTAGAGCATAAAAATGGCTAAGGAGGCTTTAGCCATTTTTATGCTCTAATCGGGTCGTCTTCTTACCTTGCAATTCAAACAAAATCAAATATCAGTTATGCCTTACTTCCACTTTCCAGACCTATATAATTATGTTGATATACTTCCACTATTTTATGGTAACACTTTTCATTCATCCCTCTTATCATTCTCTCTTATTCCTCACTAGCCTTTAACCACTCATTGATGTTCCTCAAGTATGCCAGTTATTGCTACAGATTTCTAATCACATCCACAAACTAGGTGGTTGTTGGGGTAGCTCCATTTCCCAACTCGACATACAAATTTTCACCTTTAGTGATGGAGAGAGCCTCCTCAACCATTTGTATGCTCTAAGCGGGTCGTCTTCTTACTTTGCAATTCAAACAAAATGAAATATCAGTTATACCTTACTTCCACTTTCTAGACCTCTATATATATATAGATAGGTAAGAAGACGATCTGAATAGAGCATAAAAATGGCTGAGGAGGTTCTCTCCATCACTGAAGGTGAAAATTTGTATGTCGAGTTGGGCAATGGAGCTACCCCAACAACTGCCTAGTTTGTGGATGTGATTAGAAATCTGTAGCAAGAATTGGCATACTTGAGGAACATCAATGAGTGGTTAAAGGCCAATGAGGAACAAGAGAGAATGATAAGAGGAATGAATGAAAAGTGTTACCATAAAAGAGTGGAACTTGACATGGTCAAAGGAGAAAAAATGGGCACAAAATTAGAGCAATCTGAGAGTGGGGAATATTTTGATAGAACTTATTCCAGAATACGAAAGAAAAGGAAACAAATAGAACTACAAGGGTAATTTAGGGAGATTAAGCCCCATACTTTTGATGGGGAAAAGGAGGAGGAAGAAAAAGCATGGTTACTTAATATGACGAAATATTTCCAAGTTTACAAATATCAGAGAAATTTGAAGGCCATATTGGCCATTTACCAATTGCAAGGTAAAGCTACCCTCTGGTGAGAGTAAGTAAAAGTTGTGCATCTATTTGAAGAAAAGATAGTAACCTGGGAGGAATTCTAGAAATAGTTCAAGAACATCTATTTAAGTGAATGTTATTATGATGACTATGCAAAGGAGTTCCATGAATTAAGGTTGGGAGAACTAACTATGGATGATTTTTTGGAAAAGTTTACAAATTTGTTGCGATACATTCCCTACCTTAAAGAAGAAAAAGCTAAAGTACAATGGTTTGTGAACTATTTTCCTACTTTCTGAAATGAGCTGATTGAATTTGACAATCTAAAGATGATGGATGAAGTAGTAAGGAAGGAAAGGTGGTGCTACTAGCAGTTTAAGAATAATGGCGAAGGCTTTAAGGTTTGGCAAAACAAGGATAGAATCAAACCTATAAGTGGAGCTAAACGAAAAAAATGTGGCTATCTCAAAAACTTTGGAAAGGACCATCAATGGAAGAAGTTTAGTAAAGGGAATGGATACCATTTAGCCCGACTCAACTTGGATCAAAACCCATGGACCTGAACAACAAAAATATTGAAGGAGATAGAGAAAACGAACCACTGAAGTGTTGGGGATACAGTGAACCTCATCTTCTGAGGGATTGTCTGCATAATCCCATATTCATTCAGAATATTCAAGCTATATGAAGCCACCACAATGAATGATATTTCCAAGCATATTTCCAGGATAAGTGCAACCTTGGAGGATAGATAAGCAGGACATGAAACAACAATGATTGGGATCAAAGGTATTATTTCCACCCAACTTGATTCTATTTTAATTGATCGAGGGGCTAGTTTAAGTTACATTGGGCTATAGGTGGTAGAAAAATGTAGACTAAACACTGAAAAATATAGGATTTCTTAGTTGGTATAGTTAACAACTGGCACTAAGCGAAGAGTGACCAGTCAAGTAAGGAAATGCAATCTTAATTTAAATGGAAATTTCACAACAATGAACTTAAATGTGCTTCTAGTAGGATCTTATGATGCACTAATTAGAATGGACTAGTTGGAAAATCAAGGGGAAGTCACACACTATTTAGAAAAAACAGTGATGTGTGTGAATCAACAAGGTCAAATGCAAGTAATTCGGGGCATGCCAAAAGCCATATCAATGAGACAAATTTCACCCTTGCAAATGAAAAAGACTGCATGCAAGGGGTGTGATTTGTTTATGGTTTATGTAGAAGAAGGTAACCAACAAGGTGAGGAGCTAAACATAGATACCTTGTTGGTTATTAAGGAATTCTGGGATGTCTTTCTAGAGGAAATTCCAAGTTTTCCACCACATAGAGATATAGATTTTTCTATTGACTTAGTAACTGGTGCAGCCCCAGTATCTAGCAAACCTTAACGAATGAGTCCACCTAAATTATTGAAGCCGAAGATGCAGTTACAAGAACTATTATAAAAACACTATATCATGTCTAGTGTGTCATTGTGAGGATATCCTGTATTACTTTTCAAGAAAAAATATGCTACATTTAAAATGTGTATCGATATTTGACAACTGAACAAGTTAACTACCAAGAATAAATATACATTGCCCTGCATTGATGAGTTGTTTGACCAAGTGAGAGGGGAAACCTTTTTTTCCAAAATTGACTTAAGGACTGGACAACATCAATGAAGGATGAAAAGTGAAGATATTTATAAGACAACCTTCAAAACCAGGTATGGCCACTACTATTTTGAAGTGTTTCCATTAGGCCTTGTGAATGCTCCAACAACCTTTATGTGCATGATGAACATTATGCTCAGCAAATATTTAAACAAATTTGCGCTAGTATTTATTGATGACATTCTCGTATATTCCATGAATTAAGAAGAACATAAGGAACACTTAAAATTTGTGCTGCAAGCTTTAAGAAATCAATTGTTTACCAAATTCAGCGAATGCGAGTTCTACAAAACCATAATACAATACTTGGGTCACATCATTTCAAGGGAAGGACTAGTAGTTGGCCTTGAAAATGTTAAATTCGTGGTTAATTGGCCCATACAAAAGGATTTATCTTATGTTCGATGATTTATGGGAATAAATGGATGTTATCTTAGATTTATAGAGGGATTTTCAAGATTAGCATATCCTATCATACCTTTACAAAAAAAAGGAGTAAAATTTGAGTGGACTGTTGAATGCCAGATGAGTTTTCACAAGTTGAAACATCTACTCACAATGGATCCCATATCAAAAATTTCATATAGAAATGAAGAATTTACAGTTTTCGTTGATGCTTGTATTGAAGGAATAGGGGGAATTTTGATGCAAGATAACTGAGTGATAGTTTCTGAGTCTAGAAAGTTAAAACTCACGAAAGAAACTATGTTGTATATGATTTGTATATTGTCATTGCAATACATGCCTGAAATATGTGGAGTCATTATTTGTTAGTGAAGAAATTCACTTTGGTAATCGATCATATCAGCCTAAAATATCTTTTCAACCAACCATAAGTCAATGCTAGGTAGGCTAGATGGATGGCATTTATTAGTTAATTTCAATTTGACATTAAACACATAAAAAGGAAGGAAAGCAAGATAGCATACACTTTGAGCATACATTCTTATACTATAAAGGAAGTGTCTACTAGTAGTACTAATAAAAATTTGATAGTGAAGATTAGGAATTCCATAACTAATGACCCAAAATACTTGGAAATTCAACAAAAACGACAACAGATTAACATTCCTGGTTATGTAGAAAATTCTGAAAAGTTGTTCATTTATAGGAAATGATTAATGTTCCCAACGTGCATTCCTTGAAACAAATGATACTTGATGAATATCATAAAAACCATAGTTCTGACATCCTAGGTACCAAAAGATGATCACAACATTGAGAAAAAGTTTCTTTTGGCGAGGTACGAAGAAAGAGGTGGCTGAATATTTATCAAAATGCTTAGAGTGTGAGCAAGTAAATGTTGAGCATCAACATGTTGTATGGTTGTTGAATCCATTACCTATTCCCTAATGGAAGTGGGAAATAATTCCTTTATATTTCATCACAGG
>APFE030109484.1:1217-13461 GCA_000404065.3 Pinus taeda | reverse complement strand
GCAATCTGTTACACTGAAATTTGTCACCATGACTATCTGCAGTTAATATGGCTCAATCAATAGTCATATTATCCTCCTTGTCAAGCCTTATACCTCTGCTCTTCATGTCAAACTTCAAAAAAGAGAGAAAGTCACTAAAACACATGTTTATCTCTGGGTACGCAGGTTCTCTCTACCATTCCTGCGTGTACGCATCCCAAGCTCATTGTACCTGCGTACTTGTACACTCTGTAAGTCAAGGGATGGGTGTGTACCCCTGTAAAGGTCAAAAGGCGCGAGTTTCATCTTAAAAGAGTTACTTGTGGTCACTTCTAGAACCTTCTAGAAGAGTGTTTGACGTGTATTGAGCGCCTCCAGATGGTTCATGCATCCCTATGATAGAGGAACTTATCCCATCAAGAGAGGAGCTACCCCATCCAAAAGAGGGAGTATCCCATTGATGTTGGAACTGAATAATTTCCTCTAGAACACTATAAATATAGGCATTGGGCCAAGGGAGGGGAGGTTGAAAGCTGAACATTCCAAAGGGTAGATGCTGCTGGAATTAGGACTTCCATTGTAAGCTTGTGAGGAGAGATTACCATCCTTTCTTGTTTCATTTGGAAGTGGGTGAGCTTGTCAAAGTAGAGGGAAACTCTTGCTGGACCCTGGGAGGAACTTGCACAACACCAAGGCTCAGGTTGTAATGGTTTCTTTTTTGTTTCCTTAATACAAATAAGTCCATTCTTCTCAATGATTTGTGTTAATGAATTGTTTCATATACTCCTTGGTCTATATGTTGAATATGCTTTGTTTTTGGAATATTCAGGTGTTATGTAATCGTTTGATTGTTAGTGTATGCAGGTTTCAAAGTGAAGGAGGAGCTCATCTGGATCGACGAGGCTAGACTGCTACAACAAGCGTTGGACTTGAGGTAGGATCGAAAAACACTTGGTTTTTCATAGAATAATGTATGTTTAGAGAAGGATTGCTCTTAATTGTCTTGTTTGTCACTAGAGAGTCTTAGACTCCTAGGGAGGTTAGTTTTGTCAGCAAAAATAACTCTTTCCGCATGACAAGTATTGTCTATAATGTTATTGAATGAACACCAAAGGTGAAAGTTCATGACATGATTTCCTTGATCTTCTCCTTATTTCCCTTCGAATTTTGGAATGTCCAAAGGGAGCTTGGTGGGCATGGGTGGCCATGTATGGTCATGCACAATTGGGTCATTGGTTAAATTTCTTAAATCGGGGAGATTTAAAGAAGATTAAAATGGGACATTTAAGTTGTCTGTCAACATAAAATGATTTTGAATAATTGTATTTAAAGGGGTTCCTTGATGAGAATGGTTACCTTTGTGAGTGCCTCGTGGACTTTCCAGAGGGATGGTGTATGGGATTCCCAAAGGGGTAGCATGCATTGAACCTTACAGGGTCGTGAAAGGGGTGCATTGACTGGGAGAGGTCCCGAGAAAAGTTCTATTGATAAAGGAAGATTCTATGATAGTGGCTATGTTGTGTCTTCTAAACCTAAATGGAAAGTGACCTGGAACACCTCGTGGTAATGGGGGGAGGTTTTCAAAACACCTAGATTAACAGGGAGCCATGGGGTCCCCTGTAGTGTCGAGTAGAGTGTGTGTTATTTTTTGTGATTGAGGGAAGGAGATAAATATCAAAGCAAGTAAATCACATACATAAAACAATGCCAAAATAAAACCATTAATTTCCCTTTAAATTACACTATGTGACCTATTGTCACTCACTACTTTATAAAGTTATTAGTTGCCCATAGTGCAGAAAACTAGTGAAGTTTGAAGCCATTTCCCAAGCCATAGAAGCTCTCAGAGTTTAATCAGTCCCTCTACACTACATAGTGCTCGTGATAAGATTTATAATGGTATATGGAAGTCCAAAAATGGACTCCTGGATCAGAAGCTAAAGTAGATTAAAGATACCTTTTGAAAACCTAGAAAGCAAGGAGAAAATAAGGTTCAAGCTTATCACAAATTTCATATCGGTTATTGGAGGGCCCCAAGCACAATAAATCTTGCATATCGGTGGTGGGAAAATACTGTAGTCCCACATCTTGCATATCGGCCATATCACAATCCCACAACCCTGTGATGTCACAGTTCCATAGTCTTATAGTCCCACAGTCCCACGATCCCGCAGTCCCACAAACCCATATTCCCACAGTCCCATTATCCCGCAGTCCCATAGTATGTAGTACCACATAGTGGACTTCCCAACAATCAATCATATCAGTGATCGACGGGCCTGATGGGCCATCCTTAAGGAATTGCGGGGGGCGAGGAACACACCAATAGCACAAATCACTGATAAGTCGGGCCCTCAATGTTAAAGCATCGGGAGGGGCTGATTTCTTTTAACAAAGAAAATCACTAAAAAACTAAGGATAGGTGGATCCCCTTTCTCTCTCCTTCACGGGGCCATGTGGTAGGATATTAAAGTTCCCGCATATCGCACTTCCCGCAACATCAGTGAACGATGATTTGGGAGATGACTAGAGTTTTAAAGACTATGAAATGGAAATTCACCGATATAGTGTTAAATCACCGAGGAAGGTTAAAATCATTTAACAAAGGAAATCGACGCAAAACAGGGATATGTGAGCCTTTTTCTCTCTCCTCCAGAGGGCCATGTGGCATAATACCATTTGTCCTCACAAATGACATAGCAGATGATGTCATCATGACGTGGCAGTATGAAGGACACGTGGTATATTGATTTGGCATTTTCAGGGGTCCTATGGGGGCATTTTTGGGTGACACATGTCACCACTTGAGAGGTGCCATGTGCCACAAATGACATCACCAATCCTGCAGATTGAAAAAGGTAAATGGTCTCCCTCTCCCATATGGTGATATGCAGGGGATCCTCCCAGATGAAATATTTCATGTGTTATACCTTATGAGGAGTTCGCATCCGGACAATCGGCTCATGCTATGAAAAGAAGTGGATGGGTCTCTCCCTCTCCCGTGTTGCAATTATGATACCCCTGGTGGGCTCATTCCCACTGATCGATGATCACAAGTTTTAAGGGAGATACCAAAGGTAAAGTGTATAAGGCAATGGTATGCGGTATTTTGTGTAACAAAGGAAAAATACCCCAGGGAGGGAGAGCAAAGGCCTTAGTGCCTGAGGATTAAGAATCAGGTCATATCCCCCATTTACATGAGAAAAAACACAGAGAGGGGCTAAATCAAAGGGGGCTAAGGGGGATCATAACCCATGGATTCATAATGTTTCAAAGGTAAAAGCCATGATTACAGTAAGGCCTTGAGAGTACAATACAGGGCTTTGAAGGTGGATGGGTCCACAACTAAAGCATTGAATGAAGTATGGTACAGTGGTAAATGAGTATAGGCGGATCAAGAAGACTTAATGGCTCAACATGGAGATCCACTCCTATACACAACAAAGGACTTCTTGGACATGCTCCATTCCCACTTCATGACAGGCATTCACAGTTGACCCACTCCTTACTCCAGAGAATGATATATTTAGGCAATTAAGGTGGAAGTGACAGGAACCGACCGAGTGACAGGAGAAGAACATAAAAAATGAGACAATGCTTGAACAAGGGCCATTCACATGAACAAAAGAGGGGACAATTCATCCATTATATTTTTGTTTTCCTCTTTCTTTTCATTATTTTGAAATTTCTATTTATTTCCAAGAAGGAATCAAATCCCTATTGTAATGATTTTGGGGAACAGAGCCTTGCACGCTGAGACAACTATTCTAGTAGATAGTTGGATACTCTGGCGAAGATATTTTGTAAATGTAACCCAAGATCCCCCTCTTCTTATAAATAGGGGGAAGAAACTCTTAAAAAAGGTTCCAAAATTCTTCACCTACGGGTTAGGATTTATTTGATTCCACTTTGGTTCTACTTGCCTATCCATGAGGAACTTGAGTGATACCTTGGCTGAATGTAAATGAACTGGTATGTTGGACTCATATTGGATTAATGAAACTCCCTGGTGATTCCAAGCATGATCAATGTGTAGTATTTTTCCTCTTGGTAAATCTCATTTCATTTGTATTTTACCTTCTCTGAAATAGTGTAATGAAGATGTTGGTTTCTCTCTGATTCATGGACTTATCTAGGCTACTAAATAGAGAAAAATACCTGTGTTATATTACAGATTTACTTGTATTATTAAATAGCCTACAATACCTATAGTAATTACAAATTTATTTGTGTTATTGGATTAACCTACTATACTTGTGTGAGCCCAAATTTATTTGTGTTGTTTGGCTCTAATGATACCCATCTTATATCCATGATGCCTTAATTAGCATACCGTTGTTTCTACCATTTCACCTCCTTCCTCTTACATATTTATGCTGGAACATTTTTGTTGAGTATTCTATTTGTTTACAACCCTACGCATATATTTCCCTCCTTCCTCTCCTTCTCTCCACCATTACTACAATTTCAGTGTTGAGTTGTATCATTGTTGTTTTTCAGCCACCAGAAGAAGACAATTCTCTTTGGGATTGATCAGATTTAGCCCCTACACATTTGGATCCATGTATCGGCTTAAGTTTACATACATGATAGACTATTGAACCAAGCCCCTTATTCTCTTTTCACGTGACAATTGGAGTGCAACAGAGACCCCACTCATAATCTTCTATGCACTCCTCTATTTAAGATGTCCTAGGCAATGGTCTACAATCAACCCAGAGGTTATCTCTAGGAGGCTTTCTATGCCCCCTAAAGAATTTGTGATGCAGGTGATAGAAATAGACACAACATCTTTCTGGCACCATTGTCGACGAATGGATTAGAATATTTTTCCTTGGGTATGACAATGTTTTACATTTCCTCTATTAGGTGAGCAAGGGAAGTGTGGGTTGAATATCTCTCACCGTGGAGACTCCACTGTTTCAATTTTATGGTAAACATCTTTGCAACTCCACTGTCCATATCTCTATTTGATCATCCTAGCTTTCAAGCAGCCCCATACTCACTCTGATGCTATAGAAGATGAAAACTTTCCATACCTTTGAACTTGAGATCACTCATCTATGAAGGTTTTCGAGATGGCCCTTCCTCCATTCCTGGCCAACAAATTTTCCCCACTATATTTTCTTCTATTTCTCGTTTTCCCAATTACATCACTTCGCTTCATGAATGGTATTACTATTTTGCTAGATTCAATGGGAGCACTGATAGAAGGCCTGACCAACACCTTAAATAATTTCATGAATGCATGGAAGAACAAGGTATTTTTCTTGAAGATGTACAAATGAATTTGTTCATGTATTCTTTAGAGGAAGATGCTAGATTCTGGTACAAAACAATACCTCATGGCAACATATCTTCCTTAAGAAGTTTTCATACAACATTCATTCACTATTACAAAATGCTATATCCACCTAATGCTCTATTTGAATATTTTTACGCATATTTTAATGATGAACACATTCCCAAGGTTGATGACCTTGCTGAAGATGTTTGTGGAGCTCCACTACAAGAAAACAACTACTGCATCAAGAAGCATCAACCAATGATCAAGAAAGTGAGGAGGGAACATCATCGAGTTAGATAACCCTCAGAGACCTGATCGATGATTCTTTTTATGATGTAATATATATTATATATATATATCTATGACTCTGATGGAGAGTCAAGTGATGCAGAGCCACAATCCCAGTCATGGGAAGCTGCACCAGAAGAGGAGGCCTACTAGGAAGTTAATAAAGAGGCTTTAGTTTACAATGCATACCCTTCACTTGGAGAACAATATCAAGAAACTCCTCTAATTTATGATTCATATTATTCAGAGGAGGATAAGATGGTCATGGATGTTCAGAAGGATCTGTTTACTAGGAAGTGAGGAGCCTACTCCAAACAACAAATTTTTCAAGAAGAGCCTGAAGTTGAAGGACCAAGTAGTGTCTGTGATTATTTATCACAGAAAGATTCCTACTGGGAATTCTCAAGGGGTCCTCCATTCTATGACTCTTATAGTTTAGAAGCTGAAGACTCCATTGGATATTTCCAAGAGGGTGGGCCCTTTGAAGAATAGGTAGTGAAAGATCAACATCATGTTTTTCTTGAAAAATCTGATGTTGTGGAGATAAATAGTGTGTGTGGCTGCCCTAACCAAGAAGATATTTGTCAGCAAACTGTTTCTGAAAAAGAGGTAGCTAAAAACATTCCTTGTCAATTCTGTGACCCTATAGTTGAGTACATGAGCATATTCTTTGGCCAACATCGAAGGTTGTTTCTGGAGTATGCATCAAATTTCCTAGAGTAGTTTGATGAGGAAGGTACTCCCAACAAATGAAGTCCCATGGAGATTTTATGTTTATATTGATTCATTATATTTGACTTTGCACCCAATGGTGAAGGATACTGGTCTGTAGGTTCTCAGCACCTTTCCAGCAAGGTACAGTCCCCGGTTGGAGCCAATGTTGTCACTCACTTCTTTATAAAGTTAACAGTTGCCTAGAGTGTAGAAAAGTAGTGAATTGTGAAGTCATTTCCGAACCTAATGAAGCTCTCAGAGTTTAATAAATCCCTCTCCATTGCATAGTGCTCGTGATAAGCTTTCCAATGATATATGGAAGTCCAAAAATGGACTCCTGGATCAGAAGTTAAAGTAGATTAAAGATACCATTTGAAAACCTAGAAATAGACAAAACATGCAAAACTACATTCATGGTCATGTCCAAATCAGAACAATGTTTCTCATGCTTCAAAACGAACTTGAAACTAGTTCCAAGACATTGTACTTGGATGCTATGGAGGCTAGAGTCCGCTTCCATCCTCACACCATCACACAGTTTGGGGATATCATCACACAATATCGATCTTGGCATGAATATGTTACCAAGAAGTATCAAGTGGAAGTTACTGAGATCAAGTTTTCCCAAACTCAAGAATCATAGTGTTTTGTCTTGTTAGGTTGTCAAGTTGTCTCTACCCTATTTCGTCTTATATGGGTACAAGTGTACATTGTAATATTTTTTGTAATTATGTTGTAAGTGAAATTCCAAGTGTCAATATTGGAATATGAAGAGTCATGATGTAATGTAATGTGTCATTTTGTAAAGCATTTGAAGAGTCATGAGGGTAGTACAAAGTTCAAAAATGGGAGTTGAAGAGTCACCCCATCATTTTATAAATAGAACCTCATAACTCATGGAAGACGCTTTTGGGAGCCAATATTTTGGCTAGGCTTAGAAGGAGATTGGTAGTATTGTGAAGAGCCTTGGCTTCTGTGTAGCGTAGAGTGAGTATACTTCTTTGGAGGAGCATGTGTTATTGAATTTAATGTTCCACTTTTGGGTCTAGTGATCCATTAATGGTGTATGTATGAATGGGACTTTCACCTATAATAAAATCATAACTAACACACTTTCATGCATATGTTGTTAATATAGAAGGACTATTCTTATTGTATTTGCAATGCATATTATTTAACTTACACTTATGCTTATGACCTATTTCATTTGAATTTCTATGAATCTTGTTGAATGAATGTTGTTGTATTATTTCATCACTTTAAATTATGGACTATTCCACATCTTAGCTTGCTATTTCATTACGCTCATGTGTTCCTTTCAAGTTGCATACTATTATAGGCTTCCAAGGGGTGCACTTTATTTTCCCTTCATCTGTTGGAACCTTCATGCATTGCACTTGACTTTCTACAAGGTAACACATTTTATCTCACCCAAAGTTACCATACTTCACTCTACACATTTTCATAATCAAGGAATAATATTATCACCCACTATTGGGACTCCTACTCGAAATGATGGGAGGTCTAGTTGGGACTTCATATTAGGGAGATCTCCTAAATGTTGCCGGGTCCAGCACCATCAACATTTCTGGCATTTGAATGAGAGCCAGATGACAAGATCATCCCTAAAGTTTGTTTTAAATTTCTGTACACATTTAATGAATTCTCCCCAAATCATAACCCCAACATGTTTTTTTATACAAACAAATCTGAAAGTACCAGTGTGAATTGTTGATGACTTATCAAATTTCAAATTCAATGATGAGGGTGAAACAACCTTAATTGAGCACACCACCTATTTTCTTGATTTATGCACAAAGAATAATATCCATTGTGAGGATGTTTGTTGTAGGTTTTTCATTCTCATGTTCAAAGGGTGCATACGAGAGTGGTGTAACACATTGGCTAATGACTTCATACATTGTTTTGAACAACCTTTCATAGAGTTGTGTCATGATTTTGATTTCTATGATCATAAAACTGTGTAAGAAAAATTTGAATTTTAAAAAAGAACCTAATGAATATGTATAGGATTTTCATGATTGGTTTAATATAACGAATATTGGGTTGTACATATTTGTACAATATTTGTGATTTGTGTAAATTGGTTAGGCATGCCACCAATAATTGTTTTGAGCTTCCTCATCTCAAACTGTTGGTTCATGAAATGTTCCCTAAGTTAAATATCACTGAATTTCGTGTTAACTTACTACGTACACCCAAGAAACTCATAACGTTACACAAAAATCATCCTTGTGCCCTGTGTGATCATCATGGTCACTATTCCCATTTTTGCCCATGTCTCAATGAATTTCGCGATTGCGTTGAGTTACTTTGCGAATACGAGACCACTCGTATTGGAACACCTACTCCTCTACCCATGGATTATGTTACCACTAATAAAACAGAACATGGGGACTCTTCTCCCACCATCGTGATCCCTCCCCCCAATGTCAAGATGATGGACACCATAGGCCATATTATTTACCTTTCGTCATCCTTGAGTTCCTTGTAGGAAAAACTTTCTAAGGTTTATGCGTGCAATTCTATTAATCCTCTTTCGACAGAATACTATGTCTCAACATTTGTAGATCCTCCATCTACTAGCTTGCCATCTACCATTCAATATGATGCGTATGTGAACCTTCTTTCTCAGGTTGATGCACTAGGTAACGTCGCCGAATCATGTAGTCAGTCTTCCTCCTATTTTCCCATCTCCTAGTCTGATGAGGACATCATGGAAGCTATGTCTACCCCTGATTACCCTTGTCCTCAAACAAGGGGGATTTTTTAGGAGGATTTTGAAGGCCATTTCCTTCCCAGTTCTCCCAGTAAACTCTACCTCTAGAAATGTCACTCATAGCACATCCCTTTGATTTACGTGGCTTTATTTCTTCCATGAAGTTAGGTAGATGGAATCATCTCATCCATTGTATTTTTCACCTTTCATATGGATCCATCATCCACATTGTATATCGGCCATGCTGACGGTGCGAGTCACTTCTCCCGAAATCTAGCCTTGGCAACCTAACCCATTTTTACCCCCTTGCGTACGTTAGTCATTTCGAATGATGCATGCATCGAATTTTCCACCAATAACCAAGCCATATATGATGTAGTGATAGGTTTCTTAGTTGATGCCCTTGGTCATTGCATCCTTCATCTTCATGTTCGTTTAGATTCCTTATTACTTGTCATGCAATTGAATGGTGTGTATCATGTGCATAACCAAGTCCTATTTAGAAAATATCTATGAGTTAAGTTGTTGGTATGTGAATTTGAAACCATTACTTTCAATCATGTTCCTAGAGCCCAAAATAACTATGTATATACCATTGTAAATAACATTCTAGATTGGAATTTATCACGTGTATACCACATAAGACAACCATAAAACACAGCACATCGCGAACCATCATCATCATATAAATACATCCAGTATTCCCATCCAGTATTCCAACACTCTAAATACATACAATATTCCCACAACATACTAGGGAGGTACATAGGCCCCTAAATCTCCTTATCATCCTTTGGATGATCTCGTTCCAAGTTGAGCTGAGATGCTTGAATCCCTTTTTTAAGCACTCGTAGCACAATGGCGTTCCTAAAAATCCTCCTACTAGGGGGCCTCATTCCCACCTTGGCATACTAGATGAGTCCCCTCCATCACACATTCTTTTGGGTCGTATCCCATGCTTGGGGGCATGATGGTTTTCCCCTAGCCATCTTCTCAGTTAAGTCTCGGCTTAGATCCCACTGAATCTAGGTATGGTCGATTATCCTCCCATTCCTTGGATATTTTGTCCTACTAATCTCTCTGGCAAGACATATGCGCATCGAATATTGTAGATGTTTCATACTATATCTTCATATATTCTACTCTATGTCAACATAGTCCCCATGTTTGACTTCATGGGTGAGGATGATTCTAGACCTCCTCTACTAGTTCATTCTCGTTTTCCTCTTCCCTTAATTCTTCACTAGGAACCATTGTTCCAAGAAGAATTAAGGCCATCTTTAGACAAATAAGGCCACTTTCTTAAAAGTCACAGATCTCAATTCTAGTGGCCGGATTTTCTGCTATGATCTCCACAAAATTTAGGGTCTTCTCCTCCTCTCAAATTGGAGGGAAAACACCCTTTTATAGGAAAACCCACAATTTTTCCATCTCATATTGTGAGAAAACCATATTTTAGTTTGAAGAATAGACAACACCTTTGGAAAGCTCTCATCGAGCTCTATAATGGGTCTTCCCTAGTTTTTGATGATTTGACACTTCAACAGGAAGCCATTTTTCCAAGAAGGATCACTTCGCCGCCTATCAAAATCAAATTTCTTCATAAAGCAACACGTGTACTTTGAGGTCCACCTTCTCTTAACACTTGTCATACCATATGTCAATATTTGTCATGAGTAACCATCATTTACTCATGTTTTAATGGTCCCCACCAAGCCTATTTTATGTGGCAGCGTCATCAAGTCACCCTTGCATCCATGGAGTCTGTTTCATGTCCCATTCTATCATGCCACAACATTCCATCCATATTTTCATATTTTTCATCATGTGTTTCCCATTCTAGCCTCCAGTCATACTATCCCCATCCCCTCCGGAGTTGAGTCAGTCATTGCGAGGTCAACCATGCACTTTATGCTCTAACAAAGGAAGTCATTTGTTTGTCCCCCAATACCACATTTTCCATTATTCCTAGTGTTAGTCCATCAATCACATCACTATTTTCCCTTGTGCCTTAGTTGACGATCCTCATTGCCTCATCTATTAGGGCCCTATTCTGTCGACATCAGCTCATTCATTCCAGAAAAATGGTCTAGATGGCGGTGTAACTTGGTTCTAGCTTCCATTTTTGTTTGATGCTTCAGATCGAGTAGAGGGACTCATTATTTCCCTTTGACTTTTTCATTTCATGTTTGTGACTCATACACTTAATGGTCCAGTGATGCAACAGATTTTACCAGTGATTTCCGGGTGTGTGTGTGATATGTTTTAGACCTCATGAGGGGGTGGCTCTTTAGGTAGCCACCCACATGCCCGAATGCCTTCATATTATTCTACAGCCTCATAAATGGTTCCATAGATTTGATGGGTTCAGTTTCGACAGATCGTAGTGTTCATAGCATGCACATCCCCTTCAGATGATCCATTCAGTTTTACATAGCCCTTCCCAGTTCAGCAGGGCTTCTCCGGTTGCTCTACCCTCCCTCCCACCCATTTTTCTATGGAAGGGATAGTATATCCCTTGTATTCAAATATTATTGTATTTAGTCCTGGCTCATGTTTTTCCAGTTGCATTATGTATATGGGATACATTGTATTATTTTCTAGCTTTGTTATACCAACATGTCATGTACCATTCAACATTTACTTCAATGCTCAGTTTTATGTTTCTAGGCACACCGTTATTTCTATACTAAGTTATCTCGGCGGGTATGGGTATACCTCCCCCACCTGATTGAGGACTGGTACCACAACATAAAAGGAGACTTGCATTAGTCTCGCCCCCTCTATCTCTATCATGTTTCACTTTAGCTTTATTGGTCTCTCTCTCTCTCTCTCTCTCTCTCTCTCTCTCCCCTTTGTTGTCTAGTGATTATGTCTTTACAACATACTTTGGCCATCCATTTTTCTCCTAACACTCGTACATTTGGGGGCAATTTGTTATCACCAAAAAATGATCATCTAGCATAATTTAATAGATGGATCGAAGTACACCATGTAGAGCCAATTTTACCATAGTAAAATTGATTTCACTATGAAAACTTACTTAATAAAACACCTTTTCTAATTAATTTATAGTTAAACCGATGAGGAATAATTAAATAAATAATTATTTATTTGATTTTCTTCTAGGAATAATTAATTAAACCATAGTTCAATTATTATTCCTTGTCATATTTGACCCAATTATGAAAAATAAATAGATAAATCATTAATTATCTTATTTTTCTAAGAATAAT
>APFE030109478.1:1713-16033 GCA_000404065.3 Pinus taeda | reverse complement strand
TTCCCTCTCTGAGGGTTTTAACCACGTCAAAAATACTGGTGTATTGATTTGAGATCTGGTTGTGAGCGGTGTCCTTTTGGTGTTCTTTCTGAGGAACTTACCTTGTAAATTCCTACATTCTATTTAATAACAAAATTTATGACATTGAATTTGCACTTGATTAGGTTAGGCATTTGATGGATTTACTAGCTCACTAGTTCTTGAATTTCTAGATTTTAGACTAGTAATTTTCTGTTATTTTTTAGCACGAGTTAACAAAGGTATTTTTGAGTGATTCCACTTAGAATGGAGACCTAAGACATCCTAGTCAATAAAAAAAATTGTCCCATCCAAATTGTATTTTATTTTCTTAGTCATTCGATGAATTATAATTTCATATAGTAAATCTATAACATCCTGTAGTAAAATAGGGGATCCTATAGGAGAACTAGCGGATCCTATAGGAGAACTAGTACATCCTGTACGAAATCCTGTAGCAGACTATTTTGAACCTAAATTGAGAAACATCATCATTGAATTTGGGATTAGGACTCTAATTTACCTCCATGCCATCAATACCATTTTAACCCTCTTCCTCCATACTTGTCTCCCCTGCCAAAGAACAAGTGAGGATTAGCAATTGCATTTATAAAACAAAAATATTAAAAAAATGAGCTCTTTTATATTTACACATGGACACAACAGTTAGTACTCTCTAGATCAGATTGCATACTTAGATTATTTAAAACATCACATGTGACATATAGGGTTAAACTGGGGTTCTTTTGCAAGCAAAGTGTGTTAATAAGTAGATAGAGGATTTCATGTTACTTTACAAGCATTTTTAAATTTAGTCTTTCATTCCTGCAAATAGGAAGAATTTTTTTTCTCTCATGATAGAAAAGAAAGGGCACATTGTATGCTGCACATATAGTGTTGATACCTCATAAGTTTGTACGAACCTCGGGTTGATAGTTAGATTCAATAGCCTTGGGAGTTGCGACATTCTTGTTGCAATACCGAGGTTCATCACTTTTTGGCGATGTTGCCGGGGAGGTGTCAAAGTAGGCATTGTTTTCTTCCCTAGTTGATTCATTTCTTTTTACTTTTTTGCAAAAACGAAAAAATAATTGCATTAGGCATATTTCATTTCAAAAATAGAAAAGTGTGTTGCATTAATGTTTTCATTCAACCATAAAAACAAAAAAATCTCCAACACTTAGCCACCCCCCCATTTGATCACATGGTGCAGTAAGAGCCATATCGCCATCCACTTTTACAGGTAAAATAAGAAGAATATATGGCAAAGAATCTAGAATAAATGGACGGAGAAGATAACAGTGAGGAACATCCTCTCGGATTCCCCATTCATGACACTGATATCAATGTGCAGATGAAGAACATCCCTCCATATTTTCTTCCAAATTTTAATGGTCTAAGGTGAGAGGATCCAGAAACCTCTCTCTTTGAATTTGAAATCCCTTGTAGATATTATGGTTACTTATTGAACACTCAAAAATTGAGATTGTTTCCAGCAACATTGAAGGATAGAGCTCTTAAATGGTTCATGATTTTAGGGACTAATTCAATAAGATCATGGAATTTGACTGGGGTCCTGGAGTCAAAAAGTAGACGTTAGTCTTTCTAGCCATTGGAGTCTCTGCTTAGACTATTTAACATGCTAAACTGGATCTGTGTCTTCAACTTCTCCTGACAATGAACCACACTAGTTGGTTCGAAACGCGTCGACAAATGGTTAAATATGTGATTTCGTCGAAAATTCTCTAAACAATGTTATGGATCACAGAAGTCTAAATTACTTAAGATCATGGAATGATATGCAAAATATATTTCTAGAAAAATATAAAGGCCATGATCTTAAAGAAGAAATCTTTAGGATGAATCAAAAATAAGATTAGATTCTAGAGTATCTAATATAGAGGTTCATGTACAATGTTAAGAGGGAAAAACTACATCATTTTGGATCTAACACACTAAAAACCCTCTTGCTTAGAAAAATTAGGGATGAGTGGATTGATCTCCTTGATCTCATGAGTAAAGGTGATGTATACCAATTATCATTTGAAGAAATTTGTGAAACATGCAAACACATATCAAGAGGAAGGGAAAGAGTAAGTAAATCAACATCAAGATTGGTAAGTCCAGCTAAACTTGGAAATTTGCTTGATAACTTTAAAACAAAATTCTTAGCAATCTAAGTGAACAAGTAGAAATGTTAAGAATTCAAGATGAAAAATATGTTGATATTTCTGTTGTCCATATAGAATCACATAATGTTAAATATTATCCATCATTACCAAGGTTGAAGGAAGTTTACCAAGAGGACAATGGAGCAAGTCAATTGGCAATGTAGCTATGTTATGTAGCTCCAAGAGGACCGTGGCAGCCTATTCAACCTAGTATGATGCAAGAACCTAATTCACAATTTCAAACTTATTCACATCCATATCAAAGTAATTGGAGCGCACCCTTTCCTTTGCAACATTGGTTATCTCAACCCCAAAACCAATCTTGGAAATAAGTTTGGCAAGGAACTTATGGGAGCCATCCACAATATCCCAGTATTTTCCTCAATATCCTCCATAGCCAACTCCATGTTATCCCTACCATTCACCTCCACCACAACCACAACCCCATTAACATCCATCTCAAATATCCACTCAACTACCTGTACCACCATTTCCAAAACCCACACATTGAAGTAACTCAGCTCACTTACAATGTTGAGGTACAACACTTCCAAACATCTCCTCTTGAGCTAAATGGTATTCACCATAGCTCAAGAAGAGTATTGCAAAAAATAGATTCTCTTGATATCATTGAAGGAATACATCCAGAAGAAAAAGATTCAAAAGAAAAGATCAAAGAACTATGGGCTGCACCTGATGAAGAGCGGACAACAAAATCAAAGATTGAGAAATATCCTTCATGGTTACCATCAAATCTTCCATGTATTCAAGAGAAAAATCAGCAAAAAGAGGAAGATTTGAAGGTCATGGTAGAAGAAGACATGAAGAATGATCCACATAAGCACGAAAACCAAGGACATCAAAGCTATATTGAGGTTTGGTTCCATAAAATCAACAAGATGGAGCATCACTCTCTTCTTCAACTATGTTTGATCCTTTCAAAGTCAAATCATTTCATCTATGAAATCCAGGTACATGTCAAAGCATACATTTCAAGCATACACATCAATTTCTTTGCCATCTTGATGTGCACATGGCTCCATTGGAAGTATTCTTATACTTGAAAATAATTTTATTTTTCAAGTAAGGTAGGGTAGAAAAAAAAAAATATCTCAGGTGAAAAGATCCTTTGAGGCAGCGCAGATTGGCTCATTGATTGAAAACCTCCATGAGGCGGTCAATGGGTTGGAAAAAAGAAAAGATCCTAGGTGACAACCTCCTTCGACGCGCCTAGGCAGACCTACTAGTTGAGAACATCCTTGAGCTGGCTAGTAGGCCTAGAAAAAAAAAAGATAATAAATCTTTGCTCCATGTATCTCCCTGACAAATGCATGTACTCTCCAGCATCTGCAAGCAACAAAATCAAGTTGGTACCAAAAGAAAAATAGGTCAAGTGTAGTAAAAAAAAGTCAAATTTTGACTTTATCCTCCTCTCAAATTCTCCAACAAGGCCAAGGCCATGCAAATCCATCATCCTCATCTATTTTCACCATCCACCCACCATTCTCAAGCTTTTCCCATTCAATTTGCTTGTTGTCCAAAAAACCTACAGGAATGCTCTTTTTACTACAGGAAAAAAAAAATACATAGAAGAGAAATTTATTTTTTCCATAACTTGAAAACCATGCATCCATTTGCCAAGTTGTTTCATGGGGAGATGCATATGGATGATGGTAATATTCTCAAGCTATTTCAGCAAATTCGAGTACATGGTTTCGAAGAAATCGGCCTCCATCACCTATAGCCATTTTTGAATTTCTCAATATCCGTGCACCCATTTAAAAAAAAAAATCACGGGGAGATGAATATGGATGATGGTAACATTACCAAGAAATTTTAGCAAATTCCAGTGCATGGTTTTCAAGAAATCGGTCTCCATCACCTTTAGCCATTTTTAGTTTTTCTCAAGATTCGTACATCCATTGACCAAATGGTTTTTGGGGAGGTGCATAATGATGATGGAAACATGCTAAAAAATATTTAGGTCAATTCATGCTACAAGAGGTTGTCCTAAATTACTACAGGAGTTTGCTATAGTACTACAAAAAGTCCTGAAAATCTATAGGAAAGGCAGTCTGATGGAAAAATTATGATGCATGCCTATTTTGGGATAGGAAAAAAAATGACATTGACTTCACCACATCTCAGACAAAACCGATCATGACCATGTCACTCTATGGTCGCACCTTCCACTCATTCCAATACCTATTTACCCTCCAATAGAGAAAGGACACAAACATTCAAAAAAAGGGCAGCTACAGCAACCTATTTGGAAGTAACAGCAGGCTCCAGGCCTAACTTTTAGCACCATGATTGAAAGAGGAGAAGCATAAATACAGGCACAATGAAACTCCTCTGGAGCTCAGAAGCAATAGGGGAATCCATCACCTGCACATTAACAAAAAGACAACCCATCAACAAAATAAGATCAACAAGAAAAGAAAAAGGCAGTCCAAAATATGTACCTGATTCATGAGAAGCACAACAACATCAACTCAACAACAGCATGCATGTCTCTCCAAAAACCATCAAGTAGGTATAGGTATGAAATATTCTTGACCTCTTCCCTTGAGCATATTATATTTATAAATTTGTTGTCAATGCATGAGAGATGAGGTTTTATAAGCTAAGGATGGGTCAGCAGTCTCATCCGCCTTCAACTAGTTAATTGTAGCTCACTCCTTCACTCATGCAATGTTGAAAAGTTAAATTATGAAAGATGATGATTTCAAGGAATGAGTATAACAGTTAAAAAAATAAATTTTTGCAAAGTCCAAGTCACCACAACACTCCAAGCCCTCCAGCCACTTCATATTCACTCTCTATCCATCATTCATCCATCCCATTTCATAATTTCACGAACAAACCCTATCTCACCCTGAAAATTTCTTGAAAGAGAAAACAGAGCATCCTCTCCATTTTCATAAACCTACATCATTTCTCATCACTCCCATATAGTTAGAAGACTCTGAAGGAAGAAGGAACGACTACTACAGGAAAGCAGACTACTGCTACAAGAAGGAAGAAAGAATTTTTTTTGCTAAAACCCAAAATCATAGTGCCTAAGAGAGACCTAATCAAAACAAAGAACTCCAAGGCCATTAGGCAACCATATAGGCCACAAGAGAGAAGAAGAAGGAATCAAAAGGAAATGAGGCATCCACCATCAAAACAGAACTCAAACTACAGTGATGAAAAGACACTTTCCAAGACATCTCTATCTCTTTCTAGCTTTTTTCCAAGGCCTAAAAGATGTTATAGAAATGAGAGAAAGGCACGAGAGTCAAGTTGAGGGCCTAGCCTAGGCTCAAACTACCATTTATGCTCAAAAAGGCCCATATGACTATCCTTTGGCACATTAAACCTCTCTTTTTGCATTAGATAATGTATTTTTAACTTTAATATATTCATTAGGAAGGTTTATGAATAATTGCATATTTGTGCATAATATTATTTATTTTTGTGAAATATTATGATAATATTGGGCAGATTATGAAGATTTGGAAGAGGAGATAATTTAGGGACTTTCTCCCTAGTACATGAGGATCACTATTAAATAATAAATCAACAAGATATTATGGAATTATGGCACAAATTATGGAACTCCAATGATTGAGAAAATCTAGGAATGTGTTCCTTGCCATTTAATGCAGATTCCTAGTATTGGGAACCAGATCCACTAATCAAGCGATTTTGGTGGGGAAAGCTTCCTCCATTCATGGGGAATGATTCTTAATAATTTTGTATAAGTACCAAGTCAAATTTTCCTCTAGGGAAAGATTTTCATATGTGTTCTTGAAGAGAGAACTAGTATTTCTGCAGCTCTGTTGTGTTTTCTTACAGGGATGTAATTGTATTGATGAAAATAATGAAGATTGGTGTCATGTTCAGCTTCTAAATATTGTTCTCCTCAATAGGTCTCTGAGTTTCCTTGGGCTTGGCCATCCTAGGAGCCTCAGAGCCCTTTTGTATCATTTTCTTTCCTTCTTTTCACTTCTTATTCACATGCATCTCTTGTTTTTATTTCTTTATATTTCTGCATTTAGTACTAATGATTTCTTATTGTAGGATTGGGTTAAATGGTTGATTTAAGTTATTTTGCATGATCACGAGAATAATTTCATCCTTGGAAAAGATTTGGATGGTCATAGTAATCATTGAGCTACTTGGATTAGTCTTCTTATTCCCAAATCTAGATTTATGGAACTCCTTTGTGGCAAAGAATAATAATTTTCTGCTATTTTTTAGAGCATGCTAAAAAGCTTCAATCAATTTGGTTCCACTTGCATTATATCAAAAATCCATTCTATTTAATAAAAAAAATTATTTCATTTAAGTTTCACTTGATTAGGTTAGGCATTTGATGGATTTACTAGCTCACTAGTTCTCAAAATTCTAGATTTTTGACTAGTAATTTTCTGGTATTGTTTAGCATGGATTAACAAAGGTACTTTTGTGTGATTCCACTTGGAATAGAGACCTAAGACATCCTAGTAAATAACAAAATTTGTCCCATCCAATTTGGATTTTATTTACTTGGTCATTAGATGAATTATATATCGTATAGTAAATCTATAACATCATATAGTAAAATAGGGGATCCTGTAGGAGAACTAGTACATCCTGAAGGAAATCTTGTAGCGCCCTGTTTTGAGCCCAAATTGAGAAAAATCATCATTGAAGCTAGGATTAGGCCTGTAATATACCTCCATGCCATCAAGACCATTTTAACCCTCTTCCTCCATACCTGTCTCCCCTACCAAAGAACAAGCGAGGATTAGCATTTGCATTTATAAAAAAAAAAAGATTAAAAAATGAGTTCTTTTATATTTACACATGCACACAGAAGTTAGTACTCTCTAGATCAGATTTCATGCTTAGATTAGCTAAAACATCACATGTGACAAATAGGGTTAAAATAGGGTTCTTTTGCAAGCAAAGTGTGGTAATAAGTAGATAGAGGATTTCATGTTACTGTACAAGAATTTTTAAATTCAGGCTTTCATTCCTGCAAATAGGCATAATTATTTTCTCTCATAGCAGAAAAGGAAGGACACATTGTATGTTGCACATATACTTCCGATACCTCTTAATTTTGTACAAACCTCGAGTTGATAATTAAATTCATTAGCCTTGGGAGTTGTAGCATTCTTGTTGCAATACCGAGGCTCATCAACTTGCTTCCTCTGTCCATGGGTGTGTCTTGGCCTTCAAGATGGCCTATTTTCTCCACATCTCCTCAATCTTTGCTTGCAGTTGTTTCCCCTCTGTCAAGTGAGCGAAGCGCTAGACTGGCGCCAAAGTGCACGCAGTCTTCCTGAGTTCATCAAATTGTTGTTGCTTCTCCCGGATATCTATTCCAATTTTCTGCAGAGTGGGGTCCTCCTGCAGATTCATTGATAATTCCATTTCTTGATCGAAGATCTTTGTACATCCCTTGACAATTGCATCTAACATGGTCATTCCCTCTTTGATGGATGCTTTGCATTGCTCCCGAACTTCGAGCAGAGTGGTTGGCTGTAATTTCAACTGCAGCTCTGAGATTTGCATCTATAACGCAAATCAAACAACCAATTTTCGAATATTTTTTGATGATGCTGCATCTTCAGGAATATTAAGTTCTGGTAGCAAATTACATGTTTGTGTAATGGCTTCCAGCAAGTTTTGGTTGCATGTGTTCAGTTCTTCCTTTTCTTTCAGCGCCTATACCTTCTCTGCAAATATTTTCTCGTTATTCATCTTTACTTCACTAATGAATAATAGTGCATGCTTCTCCCTAACTCTAAGCTCATTTGATACCCCTTGATGTAGCTCATGGAGGGTTTGAAGAGAAAATGCGGCTAGGTTGACACCCACATCCTTGAGTTGTGCAATTTGGATGTTCACCTCTTCTTCATGTGCGTGCAACAATCCCTCTGGTAATGATATAAGTCTGAGTTCCAAAGTCCTATCTATCTCTAGCAGAGTTGCACTAGCTTGTTGCAGGCTCACTTGAATCCCGCTCTCCTGTCCCATGCTTGCTTGTAGCTGTCCTGTTTGAATTTGCAACTCACGAAGATCCTTTTGTACGTTCCCCAACATCTACAAGTACTGTTGTTCAAACTATTGCCATAGTTTTGTGGTGGTGTCATAGACCTTATCTCTGGTTTCATCCAAGTCCCCTCCCATGAGGACCATTGGATTAACATGTGAGTGCTTGTTGAATTTCTTCTTCTTCTGAGGTCTGAAAGTCGTCTCCTTAGTCCACTTCTATAGTTTAAAGGGAGTTCTCTTCTCCTTTCCCTCGCCTCCTTCCTCATCAGACCCTTCCTTGTCTGTAGTATGCTAAGAAACATACTCCTCAACAACTATTGTGGTTTCCTTCACGATGCAGTCCTTTTTAAAAGCTACCTTAGCATTAACTTCCTTCTTTTTCTGTGCGGATTTCTCTTGGGATGTAGCCTACTCAGCTTCCTTCTACTTCTGCACTATTGTATCTGCATGGAGGAACTCTCTCCCCCATTTCTTGTTCTTGTTCCAAGATTTGTGGGTTACAGCCACTCCACTGGCCATTTCCCCACAATTTCCTGTACATTTGCGTCAGTGACAAGGTATGACAATTTGTACCATATCTTCTTAGGATCGCATCACACGCAGATAGACACATTGTGAAGTAGATTGAAGTTGTATCAATGGGATCCTTCCCTTGCGCAATGGCAACATGATGGTAGGATAGTCCCAGAAATAATTCCCCATTCAGCTTCACAAGTTGAACTACACCACCATCTGTAATTTCCTTGACTACATAAGGTCCTCACCAATGCATTTGAAACTTTCCAGGAAACTTCATGAATTTTCTATCATAAAGTAGGACTAAATAATTTACCTTGAAGGTGGGAAACTTAATAAGTCGATCATGCCAGGCCTTCTTGCTTTCTTTTTACACCTATTGGTGAAATCCTGCTAGAAATTAGTCTTCTTATAATTCCAACAGCTGCGCGAGGCGTTCCTCCATATTTTCGTGATCCGCCATATCATTCAATGCTGAAATCCACAGACTCGACACAATATACTCCATGGGCATCACAACCTCTATCCCCTAGACCAACCTGAATGGAGTTTGTCCTATCAATGTTTTACACGTCATCTAATATGCCCATAGGACCTCTTATATGCATACATCCCAATCGTTCCTCTGCGCATTCCAGACCTTTGTCATTGCGTTCTCCCAGATTTTATTGAATGTTTCCATCGTACCTTTAGCTTGAGGATGATAGGGCATAGTCTTCTAATGATAAACCTGGAGTTATTCATGCATCGTGACAATTGTCTCATTTAAGAAATTTGTACCTCTATCGCTCATCAGTATCTTAAGACATCCAAACCGAGTCAAGACATATTCAAACAGGAACTTCACAACTGTAGTAGTGTCTATAGTCTTTCATCAGTTGTGCTTATACCCATCTTGTCAAGTATTCAATCGCATTAATAATATATTGTGCTCCCATCTTCTTCCCTAGTGGATGTATCAGACCCACAAAATCAATCACCCATTTATCGAATACCTGCAACAAGATATGTGGTTTCAAGGGCAGTTCATCTTTCCACGATGGCTTCCCCATCCTCTGACAAGCATCGCATGCCCTGCAATATTCCTTAAAATAATTATGCACCATTGGCCACCACAATATTGCACGTAGAATCTTCTATGCGGTTGCTTTTCTTACATAGTGTCCTCCTGTTATTCCTCCATGTGCTTCGGTGAGGATGCTAGATCGTTCAAACTCTGGAACATATTGGCATAGTATTTCATCAGTGCCTAATTTATACAAGTGTCCTGCGATCATCGAAAACTCAGCAGCGTGGACCACTAAGTCCATTTTCTACTGAGTATAATATCCTTCTAGGATCTTGCTAGTGGTCAAAAACTAGATTATATCAGCAAAATGATCATCATGGACATGTACAACGAAGAGTTACGCATTTGGCAACCCTTCTTCCAAATTAGTTGGTTCTTACCTTGTCTCAATTTTGGATAGATCATTTGGTCTCTCATTCAATCATTTGGGCTTCACAATTACCTCAAAAGCATATTCTTGTAATAACAATAACCACCTACAAATCTTTCCCCCCAACACAGGCTTGTTGACTAGGTACTTGAGAGCAGAGTGATCTGTGTACATTTTGAAAATGAGCGCCTAACAAATAATGTCAGAATTTCTACAGCGCGTAGACCATTGCCAGCCCTTTATGCTCTGTATTTGAATAGTTCTTCTCTGCCTTTGATAATTTCCTTCTCACGAAGGCTACAGGATGATCAATTTTGCCTTTAACTAGCTATGTCAATATCACACCGAAGGCAATACAAGAAGCATCTACATGTAGATGAAACTCTTTCTTCCAATATGGAAACACCAAAATGGGTGTAGTCACCATAATTTCTCTTAACACATCCAGACTGTGTTGACACTCCTCGTCCCAATAGAAAGTCACATCCTTCTTCAGTAATTTCTCCATCAACGTAGTTATCTACGCATAAGATTTCATAAACTTCCTATAGTAGCCACTTTGGCCTAGTGTTGCATAGCTGCTTTACATTCTTCAGAGCTTCTAAATTGACAATCACAACTATCTTCACAAGATCTAACATTAATCCTTGTTGCAAACTACATGGCCTAATAATATCCCATAAGGCACACAAAAGATACATTTCTTCAGATTCATGGAAATCTGGTATCTGTGAAAAGTATCCAACATCAGGCACAGACTTTCAACGTGGTGTTTTACTAATCCAAACACAGTCTAGTCATCAAAATACACTTCTAAGAATTTATGGATGAACTCTTTAAAAGCTACAATTACAACCATTGAGAAGATCAAGGGTGCATTATTCAGCCCAGATGGCATGACTATGTACTAGAAGCATCCCCACTCCATCGCAAAGGTCATCTTGCTGCAATCCTCTGATGCGATCTTAATCTGATGGTACCCTGAGAACCCATCAGTGAATGAATAGGCTTCCTCTCCTCCAACATTCTCCAAAAATTCATCCATAAATAGGGTTGGAAATGGGTCATGAATTCATACATCATTAAGCTTTCTCAAATCTATGCATATCATGATTTCACCTTGTTTCTTCTTTTCCTGGACAACTGTTGAGCCTCAAACCTGCACCTTCCTATACACCCTCTTAGCCTTCTTTCTCCACTCACTTCATTCACCCAGTTGTTAAATCATTGCATTATAGTTTAAAAAGGACTTTTTATATGGTTTTCTGACTATACTTATGACTGTTGTTTGGTTTAGTTTTTTTTGTTCATGCAGCTGCAGAAACTTGTCAGTTCCTAGAGCCAGCACAGGTTTCCGCAGCCAGCACAGGATTCCGCAGCTATTTTTTTAAAAGTTGTGCTACAGGTGTCCTATGAAGAAACGAGCTACATGGGCAAGCTCCAGGTGGCGGATACATGGAACGTGTCCCTTCAAATCGGCCAAATCATCCATGAGAGGCCATGGTCAACCTAAGTCAAAGACAAGGCCAACCAAAGAGTTCAATGGTGGCACGTCACTGTTTTGGGCATGTGAATGATACATGGCAAAGGCCTCAGCTCATGAAGGCACCAACGCACCTGGAGATTGTTCCCGAGACCTGAATCTAACAGCCAACCACTCCGAAGATTTAAGAAACATGATGACAGTTACACTAGATCTCGGCTGAAGGGATCTACGTGTCTTTAGCAACGCAGTTAATAGCGTAGAAGTTTGTTAATTAGCTTTAGTATTTTGGCATTATAAATAATACGTCGTTGAACGCTATGAAAGAGCTTTTTGATATGTATAAATTATGAACTATTTATGTTATTCCGAACTACTGGTTATCTTATCACTCCACTGTTTTTATATGTTGTTGTTTTAATACATGAGAAGACTTTTCTGAGTTCAGCCGTGTGATTATTTGTTGATTGGCTGAAGTGGCAAAGGGCCCCTACACGTTGAAGCCTTGTAAAGTGTTCATTTAGTTTTATTATGTTTTTTTGTTTTTATCATTAGCTTGTACATAATATACTGTTTGATGCTTCTGTTGTTTATATTTTCACCTTTGTTTTCTTAGAGCTGTAAACTGATCAGTGCTTTTCTGTAGGTTTTCTTAGGTAGCCCGGGCAATTTTTCATCTTTTTGATAACTTTTGGCATATGAGATCATCTTGTCCTTCCTGCTAACTCTCATTTTCTGAAGTTTAAATTCAGCATTGTCCTTTTTCAAGTTGTGATTTGCTTATTTGTTTTTCTGCTATTTAGATATCATACTGCTCACCAATTTATGGTTTCTTTCTATGGTCAAGTGACTCTATCAGCAAGAAATCATAATATTACTAACTGTAGTGTGATTTAGTTATCATATTGCTTACTCATGGTTGCTTTCCACAAGGTAGATTGAGCTGAATGGTAAAGGATTTGAAGAGTTCAAGTAGTGTGATTAGTTTCTTTTATGCAATTTACTTTCTTGTCATTTAGATATCATATTTCTTGACATGTTCATGATTACTTCCCCAAGGTAGATTGAGCTGAAGGGTAAAGGATTTGAAGAATTCAAGTAGTGTGATTAGTTTCTTTTATGCAAATTACTTTCTTGCCATTTAGATATCATATTACTTGACTTGTTCATGATTATTTCCCATAAGGTAGATTGAGCTGAAGGGTAAAGGATCTGAAGAGTTTAAGTAGTGTGAATTAGTTGCTTTGCTTTAAGTTTGAGTTTTTTTTAGTCTTTACTTTCTTTTCATTTCGGCAGCAAGGATATTGGGCCATTGTCATTAGTTCACTATTTGATGCATTTATTTTCTCTTAAGAATTGATTTCATTTTAGTTATTATAAAGCTTTCTTTTGAGCACTTTCAAGTTTGAGAAAATCACTATAGAAACCATCACCGTCTACACTCCATACTTCGCTTTCATCCTCGCCATCACACATTAGGGAAAAATAAATCCAAAAACAAACTAAAAAGCTCAAAAAAACAATAAAAGACTAAAGAAATGGTTATCTAGTACATATAGTACACTTCACTTCGTCAGTTTACGAACCCCGGGTTGACATTTTAAATAGCAATTTAGGTCACACTAAATTGACCAAACATTTTGGCGCCGTTGCCGGGGAAGTGAAATTAGGTAGCCAATTTCTAAAAAAAAAAAAAAAACAAGAAAATTTCAAGGAAAGAAAATTGATAACCTCTCAAAGTATGCTCTCCTCTTGCACTTAGTGTGATCTGGAGGATCCAAAAAGAGAAAGTTATTGGTTTAATAGTTTCTTGAGTATGCTCTCTTCTTGCACCTAGAGTGACCTGGAAGATCAGAAAGAGAATTATTAACCCGACTTTAAGAAAAATAAAAAATGGCATGCATAGAGCAAGAGATTCTAGGGGAAGGTTTTTAGCTAGAGCCAAGAGTTCGATTTTTACAATTCCACCTACTTCAAGGAATATACAAGAGACACCTCCATCATCTCCAACTCAAACTCCTAGCCCTAGGATTCCTGGAATTCAAGAGGCAGTAGTTGACTCTCCCACACCATCCATCGAATCTGAATTAGGAAGAGATCTTTTCCTTGCTTCTACAGGGAGATAGATTATAATTGAAGAAGTAGAATCACCTGAGGAAGAAGAGGGAGAAATTCCTCCTCATTCACCCTTGGTAGAGCAACCAGAGGACTCTGAAGTCTCTGAGGAAACTACCATGACAGAATAAGGAGCAACCGGATTTGGTAGAGGTAGAGGTAGAGGAGGAGGAGGAAATAATGGAGGAGGTAGAGGTAATATTGGGGGAAATAGGGATGGAGATAATTCATTTGGATTTCCTATAGTCGATGAGGACTCGCGAGCCACAATGAAAAACATCTCGCCATCTGTCCTCCCAAAATTCCATGGGTTAAGAAATGAGGACCCTAAAACATTTCTATTTGAGTTTGAGGTCATGTGTCGAACTTATGATTATCTGGAAGACTCTCAAAAAATCAAACTGTTTCCTTCAACATTGAAAGGAGCAGCCTTGAAATGGTTCGTGGGATTACTCACTCAATCCATTAGGACTTGGAATGATATGAAACAAACATTTTTGGATAGGTACTTGGACTATTGTATGCCCACCAATCATAAGGATGAG
>APFE030109477.1:0-18119 GCA_000404065.3 Pinus taeda | reverse complement strand
ACCTTGAAGTCCTTTTTAAAAGCATATTTAATCTACTGGCATGTCAGTGATGATCCATTTTCTATAAGTAACTAAGTATTTACATACACTGGAAAATCAATTGATGTATGCTCAACTCCTTCCCATTACTTCTCTAAGAGGATTCCATTAAAGAAACTCTCTTAGGCTCTATGGTAACAGTGGTTGTTGGAGAGCTGTTCAAAAATTGTTGTACATGTGGGACAAAATGGACACTCATGGAAAGCGCATAGGAGTCTTAGGAAAATCTACTTTCAAGGAAAGTTCAGGCAACAAATTAAGCATCTGATGGGGATGATTGGGAAATTTTCTCTGGTAAGAACGACTGACTCCCTGTGGGAATTGTACAATGTGGATTCCCAATATCCAAGATGGAAGCTTGATGGTTGAAACTGTGTAATGTGTAGTTTCGCCAGGGAAGACGCCTCGGAGAGACTGTGCATTGAATTGTCTCGATCGCCAAGGATGATAAGCTAGATCCTGAAACTGTGCAATGCATAGTTGGAGAGAGCTTCGACTATGCACTACATAATTTCAGAGCACAAACTGTGGCTTGAGCCTTCAGATTATGCAGTGCCACCTGGGAAAGTGAAAGTTGACTAAGGGAAATGCATATCTGCCCAAAGGAAGTGTGGAAAACGAGCATATATGAGAGTTAGTGTGAAATTGAGTGAAAATCTTACTAATTGTAAGTAAATGCATGTGAATCAAGTGCATCAATTAATCAAATAGAAGGAAAATGATGTGAGGAGAGTCACCGCAAATTTGAAGATTAGTGCTAAAAAATGAAGACTAATGCAACACTTGGAAAAGTCAATCTAAAACTTAAAACAACACTTCTACAAGTTAAAACAAGTTAAATCACTATCAACCATGAAGTGAAACAACATTCACATAAGCCAAATGAAAAAAAGCAACAGAAAAAGCGGCAAAAGATAAAAAATGTAAAACTCACCGAGAAAAGCGTCCACGATTGCACTGAAGGTTCCTTGATCTCGTCGGGAATTTTAGAGCTCAAAGATCGAGTGTGAAAATGAGCTCTAGATGCATCAATTAAATATATTTGGACAAATTAGGGTTTATCATGTGCATGCCTAAACTTAAGGAAAAAACGACAGTTGGAAGAAGTTTCTAAAATTAGCACAAGTGCCTCTTTCAGGATACCAAAACTAGATCCCTACTTTTTATGGTTTTTTTTTCCTTTTTACCTTTTCCGGGGGAAACATCCCATGTACATTACAAGGAAACACTGCGCAGTTATGGGGAATTGGGCAACTTTCCATTTATTACACTGTGCAGTTTCTGAACTTAGTGAGGGTTGCACATTTTATCGGCTCAGTGTTATGTTGCCTCCCATGACTGCAGAATTCCTGAGCACAAGGTTGAATACCAGCCAAGACTATGCAATTCCCATCATCAAGACTATTTTCCATTTAGGATTGCACAGTTTTTGGAGGCAAGCTTGGAAGTGCTATGAGACCAAGTTGGGAGATCAACTTGTGACTTAGAAGAATCAAGTAAGTGAACAAACACAAGCAAAAATGAAAAGATAAGTCTTAATCGAAGCATAAATACCTGAATCAGTGTGAGATGTGCTGCAATGGATAATAAGTAAGGCTCCAAAATCAAGGAATAGGTAAAATTTTGTAGGGTGGTTGTAGCCACTACAAGAGGCCCCTATTGACACGATGCAACGTGTTGAAGTTTGACAACTAGTAACTATGCTACAAATATGCAATGATATTCACGATAACAACATTAAATGCTAGTAAATGAAATGTCACATCCTTTCTATTGATGTGTAAATGTCTCACAACCCTTCTTGTTGTTTAACCATTATGTTTTGGAGTTTTTGATTGGAATGTAGATAATAAAAAAAATAATAGAATATTGATCTTTGTTGTTTAAAATCAGTTTTTGACTACATACATGGATCAATATTCTAAAACAATCTTAACTACATACATGGACCAACATTTTAAAAACCCTTGAGACACTCTAATCTTATAAAATTCATGATTCAAACTTGTTATTCCATCAAATCCCTACTAAAATATGCTAAAAATACCAAAAAAAAAAAAAACCATTGTTTTATAATGGACTTCCATCAAATAACTCTTCGTTTATGTTACCTCATGACCCTCCGAGGTCCTTGAGCTCTTCTTCCGGCTCGGGTTGATTTCTTTTCTCAATACATGCGATTTGAAAGATAAAATATTTCTAGTGTATGATTAATATCTCTAACGTGGTTCCTCAAAAAGAAATTATTGTCATTCTTGAATTGTGTTCCTTGCTCTTTGGGGCCTCCGCCTCCCACGTGCAGCAACAATATGGAATTGACCCTGACCCTCTGAGCCACTGTACCATTGTTGATAAAAAAAACGCAAATGGAAATGAGGGAAATGCTATGAATGGACCATTCTAAATGAAGGCGGTGAATGTGGTGATGTGGATTGTTATTTGGAGGAGACTAAACAACCATGGCCGATCACGGTTACCATAGGGCTGCTATGATTCAATTTCAGAGCACTAGCGCACGTCATCAGCAAATGTGGAGGCTGAGAAGGCCACCCAAAACAACAGTTGATAGGCCGACTTAAGCTATGAGAAGCTTCCAAAACTGTGACAGGAGTGCAGAAGTTTGGCCAGCTCTAAAAGAATTGGGCCCAGGATACGCCACGGAGACATGTATGCTGAACAGAGCCCAAGAAACCTCCTATGGAGATTGCGAAACCGTTGACATATTCGAAATGTGTAACACGAATTTGAATTTGATACGAAGAAAAAACAGTTCAGTTCTAGCTGACCTACTCACTTTATAAGAATAGAAAATCACACCATGTATCCAGCAAAGAATGGTTTCGACTGCTCGTGTCTCATTTACAGTAGTCCAAAGAGCAATGGATCATGGGGACTCACTTTTCATTGATAATTAAAGTTTAACGCCCTCAACAAATATGTCTCCTTCGTCCTTCTACGTGCACAGGGCCTTACGTTAGGGTTTTCTTCTACATTGGTGGGCTTTCTGCTTGTGCTTCTTTATTTCACCACTACACTTTGTATTTCAGAATAGCTACGTTCTTGATGCTTACTTGCGCGGGGGATCGAACACTGATGCTTTGCATCGCAGAAAAGAAAGCATTAAAAACCCACATGACAGAGTATAGTGGTTGCGGAAACACGAATGGATGATTGGGTTAGGGAGGATATCATCCTTCTTATAATTCTCAGGTCGAAAACCCTTCCATGGTAATAATTTTCAACATTTTGTGTCCCCTAACTATTTAAATCTCTTTCATTGGTTGCCTATTTGTTTTGTGTTTTTAAGTTTGCGTTTTTGGTTGAGCAGTTTTCAATTATATTTATATGGTAACATAATAAAAATTTTATGAGCGTGATATTCAAGATTTGGTGCAGTCTATTTGCTAGAATTGAATCAACTGTAAATTTTTACTAGGGTAAGGCAAAGCAAAGATCGGGAAGGAGTGATAAATTTTCAGATTATTAAATTCCCTTTTATACTGGTAAGGGAAGGAAAGAGTGGTAAATTTTCAGCTTCTTGGAAAAGTATTTATGCTAAGATATTTTTTTGGAGTACTCTAGTTATAAATGGAAATTATTTTAGTAAGTATTTATTTTATGAGGTGTAGATCAATTGGTTTTTGCTGGCCTTAATCTATATTAGGACACATGTTAAAATTTTATGGGGAGGAGTTGAGTATGAGAGCTGTCTTTTAAGTGATTAATTTTTTCTAATAAATAATTCATCCTTTGAAAAAAAACATGATTTATTTTCACTCAAGTAAAAAACTTAAAGAAATCATTCAAATAAAAATGGTAGACCATGTGTTTTCTTCCATGTATTAATCATGAAACTACCAAGAGTTATGTGGAAGATCGGATTAGGGATATAGTTTTCATCTGAAACCTTATAGTTTAAGTGCAAAAATTTGAGAAAAATTATGAAAAAAACTATATGTTATTTTTTTCTTAAAAAGAAATCTTTTATAAAAAAAAAAAAAAAACTTTCCAAATTTGGAATTATTATGTTGAAATATAATTGCGTATCCTCCTAACTAAGTGGACCTATCCAACCAAGGGAATTGAAGTACTTTGTCTTTTTTTTTCATAAATGAAATAAATATTTAAAAAATAAATACCTTTCTCTTGATATTGTAAACTCTTTTCCACCTATTTTTTTATAGATGAAATAAATATTTAAAAAATAAATACCTCTCTCTTCCTATTGTAAACTATTTTCAAAACTAATTGAGAAACCAAAGGTCGCACCTTTAGAAACTTATTCTAATGTTTTTCTTTCAATGAGATTATTCATTTGCTTTGCTCAAGAATGTTAGTGTAGGTAAAAATGTTTATTTTTTAGGTAGAACTTTGTGAGATATTTTTTTTGGGGAATAATATACGAATTTGTGAATGTGAATTTATCACATATTAATGAAAGATAACTTGATATTGTATTAAGTAAATAAAACATATTTTAGATATATTGCTCATTAATATTCAATGATCTATTTTTTATTTAATTATTGAAACATTTGTTTATTCTATATTCACTTATGTTCTTAATATAGGGATTTATATTTAATATTGAATTTTCGTGTATATTTATAATTTTATTTAGGTTTTGAATTACAAAATATTATTGTTAAATCTCTTGTCAACAAATTGAGGACTTCATTCTCCAAACTAATATATTATTAGTTAAATCTTAACTTTGGGCTAATTCTCTTAATTTGGTTATGAACATTTGTCTATATCAAAGAATAAATGACAACAATAACAAAAAAATATTTTTAATACTTTAATACACAAATTGTTGGGACCCCGACTCTTTCTTTTGTACGAAAAAGTTGGGGTTCGGCACAACCACCACGAGCGATTTTTTAACCAAAATTTTCATAAAAAAATGAATTTTAAAGCCCTAAAAATGAAAATGAAATTGATGAAATGCAAGATAAAAAAGATGTGGATTACCTGGTTCTCAATTTCAACGGTCGGATTTTCCGCAATCTTCCCAGGAAGTTTTCTTACCAAAAGCTCTTACTTTTCACTTTGAAGTCAAACAGTAAAAATGAATTTACAAAAGCCATTTTTATAATATTTTTTGAATAAATGAATTTTTAATTTGTTTCTTTTTCACTTTAAAAAGGTCACTTTTGATGCATTTTTATTAATTTTAAATAGGTATGAGTAATGTTTTGAGTTTTTGTTCAGAATATTGGGTTTTCAGGGAGAATTGATCATTTTCAACAAAAAACATAGGAGTCCTCTTTAAGCTCTTTTCTAACTCGTAAAATATGAAAATATTGCCGAGTCTTTCTTTTTAAACTCATTAAAACGGAATTAAAAGGACGGTCCATGGACAACTCTTTTCTAACCATATAAACATGAAAAGATTGCCGGACTTTTGTCGTTTCAATTTCGATATTGGTAATAAAACGACCTGTTTTCGATCGCTTTTTTACTTTTTCAGATTGAAGACACTAATTATGAAATGTACTCCTTGATTGTAATAGTCAAGAAGTTCTCACAAATATTATTTTATACCTTTTCAAGCTTGAGAGACACAAATTTACGAAAAAGGACAACCATGGAGTTTTCTTAAGTTTTTCTTCTCACTCCCTAAAATTGAAAAACACTGAGTTTCTCCTATACTAGACTCATTAAAATTTAACAGTAAAAGGACTCGTTCAATTTCAAACAAGAATGAACCACTCCTTCTTAGGGTTCGAATCTTAAACTAAGTTGGACTCATCCGAAGGATGAGCTTATAATCAAGCAAATGTTATCCTCCTCAAGCTTGTCAAAAATAAAGAGGTACTTGCCAGAAATGGTGGGGGAAAAGAGAGAAAAATGAACCCGTTTGTTATACTTTGTGTTTAGAAAAGCAATTAACCACTCTTGAACACAACACTTTTTGTTCACCTGGGTTGGGAAATCCTTTGCCTAACAATTAATCAAACCATATTGAAAGTCTTTAGCCGATTTCTAGGTATTAGCTTTGGGTCAATTGTCATCAAACCATCTACAATGTCATTATGTGTTCAAGTGGTCAGTTCAAATAAACCATTCATTTGAAAAATATCTATCACCCATCTTGACCATCCCTAAGTTAGTCCTTGCCAAATATATTTCTTCAAACTTGATCTATGATTTTGTGTTGTGGGCTTGTCTACGACGGATCACTTTCTATCGACTCCAACTCATTATCTAGAAAGATGATCTAGAAATTGTCAGTACCTTGGAATCTGCATGACTCAATGGCAGGTTTATCGCCTTTGACGACATGTTGCATCATTGACCTTCGATCAAAGGATTCTGTGACGTGTTCAACATCGACTCATTCATTCACATTTCATGGATTGTACTGAGTAATTTGAGGGCCATTAACATTACTGGTGGTTCCTCTCACACTTGTTAATAGTTTACATCATTGACTAGTAATCAAGTGGTTTCTACCATGTTCGACTTCGACACATTCATTCACATGGATAGAATCGTACTAATTCGGGAAGTAGAAATGAAGACCCTCGATCTAGTTTCCACCATCCAGGCTGCGAGGAATTTTGTTATTCATTTACAGTGGACTATTCATAAATAGATGGTTGCGGCCATACTATGTCTACATATGTCTATACTTGTGATGTATTACAAAATCATTCCTGTATCAGAGAAGTTTAGATATTTTCTAGTCAGTTTTGATCTGAGCATGGGAATGCCTACCTCAGCGATGATATGATCATATATATAATATATATATATATATTGCATTGAATGTTTTTATAGGTTCTGATCGGGTATCCACAGGAAGATCTTTGAAATGATAAAGTACTTCACTCTTCTTAGATGACAAAAACCATCCTCATCTATTACAGACTTCGCACTTTAAGGGGCAATCCATTGCACAAAAATTGTCACCATGACTTTCTGCAATCAATATGAGTTTATCACCACTCATACTTACCTCCTTTGCAAGTCTTAAAACCTCAGTTATTCATATCAAGCTTTGAAAATAAGATAAAGTCCTTAAAAATCTCTAAAACTCAGGTTTCGCACTTTCTATTAGCATTACCTGCGGTACCGCACCCCTTGGTCATGTACCCTATGCACCTGACTGCTCTGTCTCTGTGTTATGGGTGTGAACCCCTATAAAAGTTAAAAAGGCGCAAGTACATTCTTAAAAGCTCACTTTGAGTCAATTCTGGAAGCTTCTAGAGGGAATATTGCACTAGCAAGTTCTCTCCTTGAGGGTTCATGCATCCCATTTCTTAAGGAGCTAACCCCTTGATGTGAGGAGCTTATCCCCTTGAAGGAGGACTCTATCCCTTCAATGGTGGACCTTAACCTCCTTCCCTTGCACTATAAAATGAAGCTTTGGGCTGGTTACTTGGGAGGTTGAAAGCTGAATATTTTTAAGGGTAAATGCTATTGGAACTTAGTCTTCATAATTGAGCTTTTGAGAGGAAAGATCACATACCTTTTGATCTCATTTGGAAGAGAGTGAGGCTTGTCAAAGTAGAGGATATTCCTGCTTGGACCCTGGGAAGAGCTTGTACAGCATCAAGGCACCAAGGTTGTAAATTTCTTTTTCAAAGTTAATACAATCAAATTTATTTTTCTCAATGAGCTGTGTTTGATGGTTTATTTCATAGACTCCTTGATCACTATGATGAACATGATTTATTATATTAGCTATGCAGGTCTTCTTTGATGTGTGCTTGTTTGTGTTTGCAGGTTATTAAAAGGAAACTCTTTGAAGCTGTTGGAGCAAGGTTGCCACAAACTAGCGTTGGACTTAAGGTAGGGTCTAAAACACCTCTTAGCTTTTATTAATGAATTGAAATATGTTTAGAGAAAAGTATATTTGCTTTTCCTTCTTGTTGCTATATATCAATTGATACTAGGGAGATCGGTCTTGTCCGCAAGAATGATTTATCCGCTTAACAATGCTTCCTCTAAATGAGGTCCAGAATCCTTATCTTTTTCTCATACTTAGAATTTTTATTTTCTTTTTCCTTTTTACATAAATCTTGTAATCCAATGGACATTGTGGTGGCAAATATCCCATCAAAGTATGGCATGTTGTTGTCCAAGTCATGGGCAGGGAAACTGGGAGGTAGTCTCTAGATGGATACATCGCATGCCACTATTCCTATTTATGGTGGAGAGAAGAGGAGATTGAAGATGAAATAAGATGGCATTTTTTGTGAGTAAGGATAAGAAGGCCAAAACCCATCCTATTTATCCCACAAAAAAAAGTCTAGGATGTTGCAGTCTTTTTCTAAATGTTGATTGCCCAGAAAAACAATAAATTTATCAACTTGTTTTAACCAAGCCTATTTTGATGGTGTACTAGGGATGAACACTAGGAGTTGTATTTTGATGATGCTCATTCAAAAGAAGGTGCTAGTTTTTGAATTCTTTTGTTGTTCCCATATGGTGAGACTTTTACATTTGAAACTTGAATTTGATACTACAAACAATGTAGCAAAGTATGGAGTTGTTATATTAGACCTAAAGACTACAAGAAAGATAGGTGTGAAGATAATAACTATCTTTGGTGAATCATAGCTCAGAGTGAAGAAAATATGCAATAAATAAAAGACCAAACAACTAAGAATGAGGTCTTACAAAAATAATGTTTGGGATATCATTGACATTTTTTTCAATGCTTTCAACATCATTGTTATTCTTAGAGAAAGAATGACCAAGATGATGCATTGGCCACTACTGCTAGCTCATTTAATCCTCCTCCTATGCTCAAAATGAAAGACACTCGCAATATAAGACACTCGCAATTTTTTTAGGATGACCAATAGAAAAGAAGGTTCCTAGAAGTTATAGAGGAGTTATCAAACACACATATGGATCAGGAGAATCAGGCCTTTTATGATGACCAACCTACAGATGAGGAGGATGATCTTGGACCCAAACTTCTAAATTAGATTGTAGGCCACAAAGTCCTACAACTAGAAACTAATTTAATCCCCAAGGGTCCTGTCCCTTTAGAGCAGCTCTCTAACAAGAACGATGTGTCGATTAGGTCTATTGTCAAGCCAGAATTAAAAATGTTGACGAAAACAATCTTGGAAACCCTGTTCATCCTAAATATGAAAATATGTCCCTAACTTTAGATGAAGCAGACAAGTTGAACTATTTAGAGTTGTTCCAGGAATTCAGAGATTTATTTGCATGGTCATAAGAGGATTTGAAGACCTATGAAACTTTTGTGTTCCAGCATAAGATCCCATTGAAGCTGGGAACTAAACCCTTTGTAGGGTTGAGGCTCACACCTTAGAGACAATTTTTGGGAGAGTTATAAGAAAGTTCTTGCATGAAATAATAATGATAAATATCACATTCAGTTCTTCATCTACCTGAGTAATGAACTGTAGTGATTGGCAAGAGTCAGTGTAGTGATTATCTATAGATAGAAATCCTTCCCTTTTGGGTATGATCAAAATATGTGCTAATATAATTAGGTTGCATTGTGAGAAAGTGTACAAAATAATCTGATAAAAAGGAAATTTTTCATCTCCACCAAGGCATGAATGTTCTCATCTAGGCACCATTGTTCTGATTTGGATAAATTCGATAAAGTGAAAAGCAATGTAATATTATTATCCTTATAATTTAATAATTTCCAATATTTAGGTTGGCAAAGCTCATGGGTCAAACCCAACACTATGTTGATTATGTATATACGTTTTCACCATGGCTTCGACCATATATAATAAAACAAAAATAAATAGATTAACATTTTAGGTCCACACTAATTATATGAATTCATTGAATATTTGGAGAATTGTGAATTGACCCCATTTCATTATTCTTTTGGGTTGTAAAACATTGGTGGTAATGTTGATTTGAAGGTTGTTTCCATCCCTTAAAAATTGACACAAAAAAATGCTCATTGGTAGTGGTCAATGTTTTCCATAAATGATGTTTTCAAAGTTTACCTCATGCAGATGGAAAATGAATACATTTCAGAATTTAAAGCGTACATTGCCAGTGTTCCTATGGTGACAATTCATTTTATTAGACTACCTCTAAATGAGCTCCAATGATCCTTATCTTTTTTCTCATACTTAGAGATGATTTATTTTTTTTGGCATAAATCTTGTAATTCAATGGACATTGTGGTGGCAACTATTCCATCAAAGTATGACATGTCGTTGTCTAGGTCATGGGCAAGGAAATTGAGAGGTACTCTCTAGATGGACATGATGTATGCCACTATTGGTATTTATGATGAGAGAAGAGGAGATTGTAAATAAAATAAGCTGGAGTTTTTTGTGAGTAAGGATAAGAAGGCCAAGAAGCATCATGTTTATTCCATAGAAAAAAGTATAGGATGTTGTAGTCTCTTTCTGAATTTTGATTGCTAAGAAAACTAGAAATTTATCTACCTCTTTTAACCAAGGGTATACCTAGGGATGACATATAGGAGTTGTATTTTGATGGGGATTATTCAAAAGAAGGTGCTAGTGCTGGAATGGTTTTGATGTCCCCATATGGTGAGACTGTTACATTGTCTTTCAAACTTGAATTTGATACTACAAACACTATATTGAAGTATGGAGCTCTTATCTTAGCCCTAGAGACTACGAGAGGGATAGGTGTGAAGATAATAATTGTATTTGGTGAATCAAACCTCACATTGAAGAAAATATGCAATAAATAAAAGACCAAACATCCAAGGATGAGGTCTTACATAAATCATGTTTGGAATATCATTTACAATTTTTTCAATGCTTTCAACATCACTGTTATTCTTAGAAAAAAGAACCACTAAGTTGATCCATTGGCTATTGTTGTGAGCACATTTAATCCCCCCCCCCCCTACCATGCTCAAAATGAAAAACGAGATTGACATGAGATATTAACCCTCTATACCTTACAATATAAGACACTGGCAATTTTTTTGGATGACCAATGGAAAATAAGGTTCCTAGAGGTTATAGAGGAGTTATCGAACACACATATGGATCACGAGAATCATGCCTTTTATGATGACCAGAATGTAGATTAGGAGGATGATCCTAGACCTAAGCTTATAAATCATATTGTAGGCTACAAAGTCATGCCACTAAAAACTAATTTAATCCCCAAGGGGATTGTCCCTTTAGAGTAGCACTCCAACAAGAATGATGTGCCCATTAGACTTACTATCAAGCTAGAATCGAACAATGTTGACCAACACAACCTCAACACCCATGCTAATCCTAAATATGAAAATATGTCTCAAACTTTAGATGAAGCAAACAAGTTGAAGTATTTAGAGTTGTTCCAAGAATTCATACATGTATTTGCATGGTCATAAGATGATTTGAAGACCTATGACGCTTCTGTGTTCTAGCATAAGATCCATTAAAGCTAGGAATAAAACCGTTTGCAAGGTTGACGCTCACACCTCATAAGTGTTTTTGGAGAGTTGTAAGAAAGTGCTTGCAAGAGATAAGGATGACAAATAACACATTTAGTTCATCATATGAGCAACTAATGAACTGTAGTGATTTCCAAGAGTCAACGTAGGGATTAGTTGTGGATAGCAAGCCTAGCATTTTGGATACGATCAAAATATGTGCTCATAGAATTTGGTTGTGTTGTGAAAATTGTACATAATAATATGATAAAGAAGTAAGTTATCATATCCACCGAGGCATGAATGTTCTGTTTTGGATAACTTCGACAAAGTGCAAATCAATGTAATATTCTTATCCTTATAATTTAAGAATTTTTTGTTTTTAGGTTGGAAGAGCTCATGGGTCAAACCCAACACTCTATTGATTAATTATATACGTTTTCACCATGGATTAGGCCATCTACAGTAAAAAAAAAAAAAAAAAAATTAGAATTTGAGGTCCGTACAAATTATATGAATTCATCGAATAGCGGGAGAATTGAGAATTGACCCCATTTCACTATTCTTTTGTGTTGTAAAACTATGGTGATGATCTTCATTTGAAGATTGTTTTCATCCCTTAGAAATTGACACAAAAAATTGTTATTTGGAAGCGGTAAATGTTTTCCACAAATGATTCTCTCTAATTTAACTCATGGGGATGGAAAACCATACGTTACAAGGTTTAAAGCGTACATTAGTAATGCCTGTATGGTGGCAACTCCTTTTAGAGACTACCTCTAGATGAAGTCTAGGAATCCTTATCTTTTTTCTCATACATAGAAATGATTTTTTTTTTGCATAAATATTGTAATCCAATGGACATTCTGGCGGAAAATATTCCATTAAAGTATGGCATGTTGTTGTCCTCATCATGGGAAGGGAACTTGGGAGGTACTCTCCATATGGACACGTCCTATGGCACTATTCCTATTTATGGTGGAGTGAAGAGGAGATTTTAGATAAAATAAGGTGGAGTTTTTTGTGAGTAAGGATAAGAATTTCAAGAACAAACCCTTTTATTCCATTGAAAAAAATATAGGATGATGCAATCTTTTTTTGAATGTTGATTGTCGAGAAAAAACCAGAAATTTATCAACCTATTTTAACCAAGCCTATAACTAGGGATGACATCTAGGAGCTATATTTTGATTGGGCTTATTCAAAAGAAGGTGTTAGCACTGGAATTGTTTTGTTGTCATTGTAGCGGGAGACTATTACATTGTCATTCAAGCTTGAATTTGATACTACAAACAATGTAGTGAAGTATGGGTCTCTTATCTAAGCCCTAGAGACTAAGAAAATGATATTTGTGAAGATAATAACTGCCTTTGGTGATTCAAAGCTCATAGTGAAGAAAATGTGTAATAAATAAAATACCAAACATCCAATAATGAGGTCTTACAAAAATCATGTTTGGGATATCATTAACAATTTTTTCAATGCTTTCAACATCACTGTTATTCTTAGAGAAAAGAACCACGAAGTTGATGCATTGGATACTACTACCAGCACATTTAATCTTCCTCCTGTGCTCAAAATCAAATAGGAGATTGAGATGAGATACTAACCCGCTATACCTTACAATATAAGACAATGGCAATTTTTTTAGGGTGACCAACAGAAAAGAAGGTTCCTAAAGGTTTTAGAGGAATTATCCAACACACATATGGATCAGGAGAACTAGGCCTTTTATGATGACCAACTTGTAGATGATGAGGATGATCTTGGACGTAAGCTTCTAAATCAGATTGCAGACCATAATGTCCTATAGCTAAAAACTAATTTAATCCCCAAGGGACTTATCCATTTATAGCATCTCTATGACAAGAATGATGTTCCAATTAGGCCAATTGTCAAGCCAGAATCAAACAATGTTGAATAACACAATCTTGACACCACTGCTAAACCTAAATATGAAAATATGTCCCTAAATTTAGATGAAGTAGAAAAGCTGAAGAATTTAGATTTGTTCTAGGAATCTAGATATGTCTTTGCATGACCATCAGAGGATTTTAAGTCCTATGACACTTCTGTGTTCCAACATAATATCACATTGAAGCTGGAAACTAAACCCTTTGCAGCGTTGAAGCTCACACCTCAAAGAATTTTTTTGGGAGAGCTATAAGAAATTGCTAGAGTGAAATATAATGAAAAATAGCATGTTTAGTTCTTCATCTTCCCAAGTAATCAACTGTAGTGATTTCCAAGAGTTAATGTGGGGATTAGTTGTGGATAGAAAGCTTGCCCTTTTCGGATATGATCAAAATATTTTCTGATAGAATTTGGTTTTGTTCTGATAAAGTGTACATAATAATATGATAAAGAGGTAAGTTATCATCTCCACCAAGGCATGAATGTTCTCATCTAGTATGAGATCAATGAGGGTTTTATTTCTAAGCTATTATATTTCTTTTTGTAAAAGAGTTGTTGTTGGAATGAATCTATATTCTGATTATCTCAGTATTATGCTGTAGTGGTTATTTAACCTTAACTCCTTTTGATAGGTTAAATTTTGCACCCATACCATGAATCTTTCCCTTAGATATCGTATCTTCTTTATTCTGAACTACCAACATGCACATTTTCCTAATAGTTTATAACTAGCATGTATAATTTAGCAAGGCCTTTGTTAAGATGGGAGTCTTCCTGTGTCTTTGTTTAGATGGAGTTTGACAGCCTTTCTTTTCCAAAGAAGTTGTAAAATTCTATCAAGGTCTACATAACATGGTGGGTAAAGATTACCTTCCTGTCATTAACTGAATTATTAAGCATTTGAGAAATCATAATTCTTCTCTATGAGCAAAATATAAATCCAATATTAAGGTGATGAATAATATGTTCTCTTCCTTTCTTTTTGTTTTTCTCCCTCAACTTAGATTGTATATGTCTCTTACACAAATTCTCATCATAGTGTTTCGCCGAATGGCGGCTAATTTGTCGGCCCTTCCCCTACAGCCCATTGTTTTGGCTGACCTCATGGAGCACACATACAATTATAATACTAATAATACCTTTTTTGTATATAATTTTATTTCTATAGTCATTGATGATATCGATGTGTTTTTTAATCCTTCTCTGGTGAAATCAATTTTGGGCCATGATGTATACTCTCATGGGAAATCCCTTCTTGGGGCCATGATGCCAAATTTTATTGTTAACATTAATTTTAAATTTCTTCATTATCCTTATAAGTCTATATGCGTTTTAATACAACTAAATTATATTATGTGAATTCTATGTATTCCATCTAGTTGTACTACTCATGAGCATCTTCCAATTTAGAGGTTGGATATACACAGAAAAAATTCACAGTAACTAGTGTGATATTAAAATCTATCAACATTTAGTCTTTGGTAAACCTTTTGTTCAATAGCAGGTATCTGAAAATGAGACATAAATAGACATGGTAAATACTCCAAGGCAGCATATTTAGTGTCACCATGTATGACTAATTCTTAAACATCTCAGAACCACTTCAAAACAAATAGTTGGAATGTTTCACATCACACACTTGTTAGGACTGGCAGCTTATATATACACAATGAAATAGGTTGCTCAAGTTGTATGCCCTGTCATCTTCATTTAAAGATAATATAAACTAGGAATAAATAGCGACACATACTCTGAGTTCAATTGATGTGCAACAGTGAATCCAATCTAGTTGATATGGTGATTGGGGTTCAAAGTTAATAGTTGTTTTCTTGTTTCCAAGAAATCTAACAAGTATCACCCGTGTGTCTGCAGATGTCTTCAAGTAAATAAGGATTGAACACATGAAATATATATGGATAAATCTTTACACTAAATGAACCTAATGTTATAGAATCTTCCATCATCAATGGATATTCAACAAAGTACATAATTAAATGAACACAAAAAATAGCATGGAGATAAAATTAGCAAACACAAGCCCAAAAACAAGATGATAAAAACTCTAGAAATGTCGTTCAAACATTTCAAAACATTCTTTTATATTTATTTCTATAAACAAACCTTGCTCATTCATCTATTAAAAAGTTAAAAGGATGATGCTTGTCTTGAAAGTTGAAACAAGGGAAAACAAAGTAGAAACTAGGCAAATTAAGCATAGTAAAACTATTTGATCAGATAGAATGTATGACAGTCCATCCCTCATTAAGAAAATTTTCAAGAAAATCTATCTTCTATTTGATTAATGCACAAAAGTAAATACATCATGAAATATTAACTTTCCAACAATTGTTTTCCAGTCAACATGACTAAGATGTAGATGTTAAGAACTAACATAAGATGTTAGTCATGAAAACTTTTTATTATTTTTTATGCTAGTTTAACTTCCAAAGTCATGGAATTTAGTTTTGATTGTAAGGCACAAGCCACTGTTATTTATTAATAGTATAGAATATAGAAGATACAAAGTTTGAAGTTCTTTTGTTCAAATAATATTTTTGGGTTTAGTGCTTGTATTATGTTCAGAATGTAACTTCTTTTCTCATCTCAAAATATAGAAGTTACATTTTTTTTCTCTTACATGATGGCATGATTAGAAATGGAAAAAGGCCACAGATTTATCCAGTTACAAGCCTACTATGGGGCATTCATGGCAAAGTCCCAAGTTATTCCTTGAAGGCCAACTGAATAAGTGCTAGAGACTGAAACCAAAGCAAAAAATATTGTTGTTCAATCCTTTCAGTGTATCAAATTCTATGTTAGAGCCCATAAATGCATTATTTCCCTTATGTATAACTATGGGGGATCTCCCAATTGATAAGAAATTGGCATGGTTGGAGGTGAAAATGCCTTATTGTCCACATTGTGGGTATGCTCTGCCTCCTCTCCAACTCCAGCTGGGCCTAGGCTAATGCATTATGCCAGAATTATCTCCATATTTTGTCTAATGGCGGGTTTTTGGGGAATAAAATTTCAACAAAGAGCCGTTTGTAGCATGAGAAAAGGTTCACATAGCTCAAACAGACCTAAGGGCATGCTTGTGGTTTCTATCATTCAAACTTATTGTTCCTTCTCCAATCAGTTGGCATTTAGTGGAGCATCTCCCTCCTTTTAGGTATTCTCTAATTAAATCCAAACATCTCATACCAAACAAGCACGAGATGAACAAGAACATCAAATATGACATTTACAAGCCATCTGTTTAGGTCACCTAGTTTCATTGACCTAAAGGTTTGAGGCACAAGTTTGCATTCTACACAAATCTCGGTGCTCAGAAATGAACTTGTTTTCCAATCCCTTGGAAGAATTGGAAGCACATGCTTCATACCCCTCTGGGCCAATTTTGAGTGGCCTCAAGGTTCGTGTTGAGACCAAGCATCGAATTCCACGATAGGACATGATATTCTAGCTATGTCATTTGTATAACACCAAATTGGGGAAGAATTTTAATTTTCACTTCCCTGTCTATAGTGAGACACAAAATCAATTCTATTACCTCTTTGAGGTGTCTTAAAACTCTATCTTTTTTTGGTGTCTAGACAAGAGGTATTTGGATTTGTTTATGAGAGAGGCATTGGGTCTCCATCCCACCTGGTTAAAGACACCAATCAAATGACCACATCCTTTCTTTTAATTAAACCAACAAAGTGAAAATCTATGAGACCCTTGCATAATCACCAACTCAAACCCCAGGAAAGGTGTTATGCTTCTTTACCTGCAAAGCAATACCGAACCAAGAATATGCGCGGAAAAATACCGAGAACACCGAATATGTTAAGAAAATATACCAGAACACAGAATAGCAAAGATTTTATTACTCAAAGAGAAATGTTCACAGGCCTCTTCGAGGGGGCAACCTCCAATAGAGCAGAGCTCGATTACAAAACAAAACACGATGCTCCTCGCAGGGAGTCTCTATCCTTTATATATGACTCCTATATGCAATACCATGGGCCAATACCGTGGGTTTTATTAATACCATCTATCTAATACTACCGCCCATTTAACCTTTACAACTAATTGTGGTCCCATTTGCAACTAACTGGGTTAACCACTTCAAATATTAATATGGGCTTTATTGACTATTGACTATGACGTGATCCCATGACATGAATAAGGGGGTTAGGGTGGGACCCTAACATGCCCTCCCCCTCAAAACTAGCCTTGTCCTCAAGGCTGAAGCTGCGGAAACTGCCGAAGAATAGTGGCTGGTTCCCAAGTTGCATCTTCCGGCGAGGTGTCTTTCCATTTGACGAGGACCTCTTTAATCATGCGGCCGCGCAGGTGCTTGTCTCATGTGTCTAGAACCTATTCCGGTTGAAGCCAGATTGACCCTTCCTCGTCCAATTCCGGTAGACTGGTTTGAACTCGGCAATTGTTCCCAATCAGTTTCTTGAGGCACGATACATGGAAAACTGGGTGGATTTTTGCTGTAGGTGGCAAAGCCAACTTGTAAGCCACTTCTCCAATGCGCTGAAGTACTTGGTATGGTCCATAGAATTTTGGAGAGAGCTTTTGACAACCCTTGTCTTTGAGTGATGTTTGCTTATAGGGTTGCAGCTTCAAAAAGACCTGATCCCCTTCTTGAAATTGGCACTCTGAGCGATGTTGGTCAGCCTATTGCTTCATACGGTTCTGAGCTTGATGAAGATTCTCGCGCAGGTGAGCGAGCATGGTCGCGTGGTGTTGTAGGAGTTGATCCACAGCTTGTACTTTGGAGCACCCCGTGAGATAAGAAGTAGGG
>APFE030109476.1:0-94475 GCA_000404065.3 Pinus taeda | reverse complement strand
GGATAAAGCCCATGAAGACAAAGGTAAACACACCAAGTTCCAAAAGTTGTGGCTTGGACCATTTCAGATTTGTGAGAAAATAGGCCATTCAACCTTTCTATTGCAAGACTTAACAGGTTTGAGGGAGTCTCTCCCTGTCAATGGCCTTATCCTAAAAAAGTTCTTCAATTGAGAAGGTGACCCCTTCTCCCTTTTTGTTTCTATAGAATTTTTTCTTAGTTTTTAGGTTTTAGGAAATAAAGTTTAGAGGCATATTCCATTGACCTTTCACTATATTTGAAAAAGTTGTCTCATAGAAATATCATGAATATTTGCTTTCAAGTAATAGAACTTTCAATCGAAAGAGACAATTTTGGGAAATTAGGTATCATTGTATTCTGAAATCACAAATTAAGTTTGATCAATTCCTCCTTAGAGCATAAGAGTAATGGGAGTTATTTTCTGTTTTCAAGTTGGCCCCAAAAGGTTATTGATATTAGAAATGGAGGTCAGTTCAATATCAACATCTTCAACTCTTAACCTGTCATCCATCAATTCTCAAAGAAGTGATTGTCCACCCCATTCATTAAAGATGATGATTTTTCAGAGTGTAATTCTAAAATATAAAGATGTTAAAGATAAGATGTCTTATTACAAGCCTGCTTACCATGTTCATAGGGAAATAGTTTAACTGACATTACCAATACTGCCTACCAAAACAGGGTAATGGCTTGAAATTTCAAGACAAGGAGTCTCATCACGAGCTAGCTTGTTCAGCTAAAACTACTACCAGTGAGTGGCATTGTCAATAACTGGCCACCAAACCAGGACAATGGCTTTTTATCCTGTCAATGACAAAAAAGAGAAAGATGAACAAAATATGAAAGTATGTCTTGAATTCATTCTGATAATCATACTCTTTATTGGATGAGACAATGGACAATTACATGGTTAAAAAGGTATCCCTGTCGAGACTATAAACGTTTGCTGGCAGCAGAGGCTCTACCTGTGATAGGCGAGTTTACTATAAAAGATGATTTGAGGAGATTTTTTCTATTTTTACCATTAATAAACCAACAGAGGCCTACTTGAAACTTAAAATGTATCAATTTCAAATTAGCAAAAGGAGGAAGTTAGCAAAATTACTTCTATGATAGTCAGAATGCATATATACCTAGTTATATCAGAATTTTCTTTTATAATTGGAACTCTATTGTAAAAAAGTTTTAAAGTATTTTTTATTTTCCCAGAGATAACTGGTTCTTCCAGTGAATCGCCAATTGTTGTGCTTTGCAAACAACCCCCCATTTCATATTATTTTTATTCACAAAAAACATTAAAATATGAAATAGGTCCCTTTAAAAATAAAATTGATATCAAAGCTTTGACTTTTTAAAAGTCCGATAATCAAAGGAGCGCTTTAGGAATAAACCCTTTAAAAGCAATATCTATTCAAAAGCGGAAATAAAGCGAATATGTGGCTATTGCGATAAAGCGATCGCAAGATCGCATATCGCAATAACATGAAGGATGCGCTAAATGGCCAAAGGGCTTCCCCCCGATGCGATAAAGCTATCAGTGATATCGCAATCGACAATCCCCTTGTGCACCACTTAAGCGCCCCACATCAAGGCCCCGATGCGATAAGCTATCGGCGATCGACAATCGGCACACCCCCTTATTTTTACAAACTTCGCGCATATGCCTTTCGTCGATGCGATATCGCAATCGACAATCGGCGGGTCCCCTCGTTTCATCCTTAATGCGCATATGCCTTTCGCCGATGCGATATCGCAATCGACGATTGGCAATACTCAAAGCATTGTTAAAGCCAGTCATGCACCCCCTCCCGATGCGATGCGATAAGGCACGGTTCTCAATACAAAAGCTGTTAAAGTGATTGGAGAGCCCAATTTAATGATAATTAAGGCATAATCACTCCCGCTCAGCCGCCAATACGCCCATTGCATGCTTTAAGAGATTTTCAACCAAAGATTGGTATAATGGGCATTTATAAGGTGGCAGGCCCTACACGGTCACTTAATGAATCCATGTCCTAAGATCTGCCTATAGATTGTCTCCGCGCCGTTTTACAAAAGCAAAGTATATCAACGTTACTCTTTTTCATTTTGCTATCAACTGTGAGTTTTACTGCTATCTCTGTGTTACGCCAAAATCGCCTCTCTGTGCAGAATACAGTTTTACAAAAGGATTCGGGCACGATGGGTAAAAAATCAAAGAAAGTTGTAGGTGTTTCCAATCCACCTGCTGCACCACAAGCAGTAGTAAATAGCAAGAAGGGCCTGATATCTGACACAACATGCGCAGGCCTTGCCAGAACAACTTGGCAAGGAACTTATGACTTGTTAGAGGCCGAGAAACCAACGCAGACGGTAGAAGAGGCTACCGTTGATTCATTGAAGAAATCAGAGTGCACTCTCAAGGATTTGGCCGACTCCTTCCTCCATACGATAGCGGCAAGGGAACAAATGCTCCCATACACCGATGTCGTGAAATGGGCAATTGAAGAAATCCCTATCACAGACCGAACTTTCATCGCAAAGGACGGGAGGATTTTTGGGTCCTTTAAGCCAGAAGATCTGAGGCAAATGTATCATTTGCCTAAGCCAGAGAAGATATATAATAGCGCATTTTTGGAGAAATTCGCAAGTGAGATCGAGATTGAGTTCGAACCTATCAAGGACTGGAGGCAGAATCCAAATAAGCACAAGCATGAATCCTCCGGTAAGTACTGAGTCGATTCTCTGTGTTCTCCTTATTGCTACGCCGGTATAATGATGTGTAGATTGTGGGGTTTGCACGACTCTGCCATTTTTACCATTGAAATGGTTCCTCTCATGGAGGCGGCAGTGAACAGTTGGATTATGGATTAGGCTACTATCCTTTCGGATAAGTTAGCATTAGCTGTTAGTGACTTTAGGAACAAAACTAGAGTCACTGAGAGGAAAATTCCCCCCTTCTACTACAGTGCATATATCTTGGATACCTTGTGTTTTAATTCTGAATTCCCTATTCTTGGTTGGAGGTGGACAGCACAGGACCCCTCGCCCATTCATATTTACCATCGCAAGATGTGGAAGTCATCCCATAAAAGCCACATATATCAGATTTGTAATGGTTTCATGGTTCCTGTTTATTATGCAATTTTTGATAAGCCTATTCCTAGGATCTCCTACCAAGCCAATCCTCATGTCCTCCCCTTATATGTCCCTGACAAACTGCTAGCAAGGGAAATTGCCTACCAAATTTCAGTTGAGAGCACCACACAGACTCTCAAAAAGGAGAAGAAAAGGGGATAGCCTACTTTTCCCTTCAGATGTGGAGTCTTCACCCTGTATGATTTAAAACATGCGGAAAAGGAGGCCAAGAAGATGCAAGCTCTAAATCTTGCCACAATTCCAAACAAAGCGTTTGACCCAAAGCGAACTCCAGAAGTTCAGGACCCGAAAAACTGCTAAAAATAGTAAATTGTGCTACAATTAAGGAAACTGAAAAAACTAAAAGAGACAATTGCGGGGGTCCAAATGGGATAGGTGGGTGGCCACCAACATCCACCTGGATCAACAACGATGAAAATTTAGTTGAGTTTAATAAACTCAGGGAGGAGAGGTTGCAAACTCTGCCTCTAGATTTATTAATCCCAACCAAAGCAGCATCATCAAGCGAGCCTGGCCAACAACACACAAAGGAACCTCCTGATACAGCAAAGACCAATAATAAAGAGCAGGAGGAGCAACAAAAGAAAGATCGAGAAGAGAAGCTGAAGAAAGAACAACAAGCGCGCTTAAGAAAAGAACAACAAGAGCGCTTAAGAAAAAAACAACAAAAGCGCTTAAGGAAAGAGTAAGAAGAGCGCTCAAAGAAAGAAGAGGAAGATAGACAGTGCAAAGAGCACGAGGACAACCAGCAAAGGGAGCAGGCAGAGATGCGGCAGAGGGAATAGGAGCAGCGAGAGAAGGAAAAACAAGAACAACTGCTAAAGGAGTCCCAGTCTAAACAAACCACCACCGATACTAACAAGGGTTCCGTCACAGACCCTGAACTGCAAAAGGAATGGCATCATTTTAGTACCATTATCGGTGGAGGAAAAGACTCACAGAATACTGATACTCCTAAAAGCAGCAGTGTACAGGATGATACCTCATCTCAGGCTTTGAGCGGAACCAGCGGCCCACCTAAAACTAAGGATGTAGAAATAATTCCAAAGGGTCCTAGCGACCAAATCACTCTCCAAGTAGAAGATATTCCTCCATTGAATGTCTTCTACAGCCCAAAGCACAGAGCTTTGGTAAAGTGATCGAGAAAGAGACAAAGGCTTGATCAACCTTCCATCTTTCCAGAACAAACAGTCATGGGCAATGTAGTGTGGAAGGAGAAACTGGATCCCTCCGATGATCTAACCAAATTGTCACAGTACGCTGGAGCTTATTCAGCTGCAACTATTGACAAGGCATCGGAGGTAAGTCTTCTATTAAAGACTAAAGACCAGGAGATCTCCACGTTGCAAACAGAATTAGTGGATGTTAAACAGAGGGCAATATGAGCCGAAGAACAATTAGCAGAACAACAACAGAGGACAGCGCGAGTAGGCGAATAGTTGGCAGAGCAACAACAAATAAATAGCGAATTGGCTAAGCAATGGGAGGAGGAGAAATAGAACATTAATCAAGCAGCAATCCTGAAACAAAATGAGTTGACAGAGGCTTTGGAGCAATTAAAAGCAGCGAATGAGCAATTGTTAAAAACCAAGGATGAGCATATCGCTCAAATTACAGCACAGTTAGAGAATATCAAAGGAGATTCGCAGATAATGGAATTCAGAAAAGAAGCGATGTTAATCAATGATGCGCTTATAGCACAAGTTAAACTCTTGGCTCAATACCTCTCTCAAGTGGAACCACTCTGCGAATTAACTACAGCTGTAAATGAGCAAGTAGAAAAGGCAAGAGATGACTTGAATCAAGCCGATGAAGCTATTACAGCCTACCTCGAATGGCAAGATTTGAAGTCGGGGAAGGACTCCAATTTGCCAAGAATACTTGAGGTTCATAAGGACATACTATTTACAGAGTGGCACACACAGGTGTTGAAGGCAGAAAGGGCAGCTTCAAGGTGTATATTGACTTCTAGCAATTTGATTGACCTAGTCAATGATACACTCTACATAGCAAACATCGTTTCCCAGTGTACACCCGGAAAGGTAACTACAGCAAATACATTGGAACAAACGTGTTATCCAGAGTTAGAAAGCAGAGGAAGGTTAATTGCTGGGGTTAACAGTTTAAGCATAGAAACATATTGGCATTTCCTAATCAAGCCTCATGAACAAAGAGCCGCCCTCAAATGCTTAACCGATGCCATTCAATGTATGATCCCCGACATCCAAGACGCCACCTACGCTGCCCAGCTCAGTTCGCGGCTCAACAAACCTCCTGAAATTGAGCCAATGCTTGCCATCAATCAACTCAGGTTCAAAGGAAAGCAGCCAACAGAATGAATCATCCTCCAGCTCATCAGATCGCCAGCAGAAATAGCAACAAGAAGTTATTGATGTCAGCTTAGTTAGCATTTCTGTTTCATAGATATTTAGATTAGCATAGTATTTATAGACCCTTTCATGTTTTTAGAAAGGGTCGTAAAATTTTGTAATAGACTTAATAGACTGAAGTTTTCACTATTGTGCTTCAACCTTTATTCTTTTATGAAACTCAACCATTCGCTTTTACTTTAATGGAGAAATTTCTTGATTCAATTGTGCACTACTGTCATTGATTGAGGAATGTTTATGCGTTGAGGGAAAAGCCACGCATAGCGATTGATATCTGAGATTGGCTTGCAGCTCAAATGGTACTTCTATCTTTGTCTGAAGTCATTTTCTATATGTGAATTGTTATGTAATTATCTTGCTATCATTGATTGTATGCATGCGCTATAACAGCAAATTTGGTTCATTCCACTATTGGGTGTTTATATGATATGCTTTTACTTTCAATCATGTATACGATGATGATATAAAATGTGTAAAGTGTAGTAATATCGCTTTAAATCATTGCACTTAACTATTTAAGCACAACAATCCTAAATAATTCAATATCTATGTCTTAAGGATACAGTCATCTATATGTTTATCGTTGAGATATAGAGCATCAAAAGCTACGCTTTAGAGCTCTATAGATTCCTTGGATAGTTTCATTTATTTATATTTTGTCAATAGTATCAGTCTTTCACCTATCACTAGTGTTACTTATAAAACATTCACTCCTCCAATTTTATCTATTTCTGGGAAACTGGTCCCATTATCCCCAGTCGGAGCCACTATCCCAAACAGAAAAGGAGGTGTACTAAGGTCCGGACTGGGTGGTTTCCCCAATGTTGGTGCAGCGATTTTCGAGGCATCAACAAAACATAGCTGAAGAACCTTAAGAGTTAATATCCTCCCAGACATTAGTTCAGGAAGGAACTCTCATCATCCCAGACAAAGGAAATGATGTTAAGGCCATTCCTGCTCCTTCTAACCAGCCTATGAATACACCCCTAGAAATCCCAGAAGGATATTGGCACAAATTTGACCAAATGGCCCAGAACCAGCAAACACCACAAACCTTCACACTACAATATCCCGTTGTAGATATTGTAGTTAATGCACCTATGAAGGCCATTCCTCTTCAACATATTCCGACATTCCATGGCCTAACATTGGAAGATCCAGACTCATTTTTGTTTGAATTCGATGTGCTATGCTGGGGGTACAACTATACCACCCATCCCCAAAAGCTAAAATTATTTCCCTCTACATTAAAGGGGGCTACTTTACAATGGTTTATGGCGTTAGGTGGAGGTGTTATAAATGACTGGGATCAAATGAAAGGTGCTTTCCTGAAGAAATATTAGGATTATTGTAGGTCTACAGAATTAAAGGATGAAATATTTCATATGGTAGCTAGACCTAATGAGACACTAGAAGAATATGTTGAATGCTTTCAGTATAATCTTTAGAGATCGCCTTATGCATCACTACCCTTACCTGAAAATGTATTAAAATGACATTAATTAAAGGCATGAAGGAACAATGGGTTGAAACACTAAATATTATGGGAAAAGGTGACATCTATCAAGAAAATTTTGTTGACATTATTGATTTGTGCATCAGGAGTTCACGAGGCAGTACAAGGCTAAAACCAGTGGAACATGACATGCACATGAGGGATAGCAAGATCTCTGGTGGAGGAGTAACCCGCACAAAAATTGGGAATTTACTGGAGAATTTCAAAACTGATATATTCTGGACTCTGACAACGCAGCTCGATATTGTGCAAGCTAAATAGAAACAAGCAGAAGCAGAGAAAAATTTGGCAATATTCTGCCCTAGATGTAGAAAGAAACACAACCATAAAGAGTGCCCACTGGATGCAGTTCAAGTCTGTGCTATTTGTACAAGAGAACACTCCATAGAGAACTGCCCCTCACTCCTGAGTTTGAATGTAGTGTATAAGGAAGTGGAGGAAGAATCAAAACCAGTGTACCTACTCAATCAGTTTCGTCAATGGTAGCCACGACAACTAGGTATGCCCTCTGATCCATCTTCTTCTTTCCAACCTCCGCAATATCATGCTCAGTAATATAATACAATGTGGCAAAATGAGCCACCCTTTTCAAACTGGTCACAATAACCATTTCCTTCATGACCATGGCCAAATCAAATAAGCCAAACTAATTGGCCAAATTTTCCCTAATTTCCACCATATTGGCAAAATAATGCATATCCAATACAATGGTCCCCTCCCACTTCGCAGAGTTAAGCCTGGCAGTCAAACTGGTAAAGACCGATGAATTAGCCAGCAGGAACCATTCCACTCCCTCAACCCACACTGCCAGTGCCATATACACTACAACAAAATCCCCTGTCTAACTTAAGACTGCAACTCCCAGCCCAACCCAACCCAAACCCAAATAATATACTGGTTCAATCTGTCCAAATAATCAAAACAACAAAACTAGAAACCGATCTAAGGGAGTGCAATGACCTTCAATTAAGGTATGGGTGCATTATAGAAGCTGAGGGAGATAAAAATGATCAAGTTGAAAATCAGTTACCCGTAGAACAACCACTACAAGAAGAGGATGTGGTCAGAGAAAAAACTCATGACTAGGAAACTACGTCTTCTCCCCCATTCCTAGAACGATTAAGCATACCACGCCCTATAGAACATCCCGACTTTGATATTCTGGGAGAACTAAGAAATTTGTATATAAAAATCCCACTCCTCCAAGCTATGAAAGATATCCCAATATATGCAAAAGCCACCAAAGAGTTATGTATAAGGAAGCCAAAGAGGAGAACAACAACTAACCCAATTGTCTAAGTACTTGGCACCCTATCTGATCTGTTATTAGGAAGAGAAGCACCTGTCAAATATGAAGACCTAGGTAATCCTATAGTGATGGTGCAAAGTAATGGACAAAGCTTTTCAAATGCCCTAGTTGATTTAGGGGCTACAATTAATATTTTAACAACCACCAGTTGTCAAAAACTGGGCATTACATCAGTGGAATCAACCTCCACCTTATTAGAATTGGCTGACCGATCACTAGTTAGGCCAGAAGGTACACTACATGATGTAATGGTATCTATAGATTCTTGGTAATACCCTCTCGAATTTATGATAATCAACCCCAAAAATTGACTCGGTGGACACCCGTTAATCTTAGTTAGACCTTGGCTTGCGACTGTTGATGCTTACATTGGCTACCGACAAGGTAGGATGACTATAACTAGAGGGAGTAATATCAAGAATCTAGCTCTATACCCTCTAGCCCAGCCAAGTGTAACAATAATAAAAACTAACAAACAACTTGTATCATACCTCACAGGAAACATTAGGTCCCCATTAACCATAGAATATGCCCTCGATTTGAAAGATCAAACAGAGGATGACATTATTAATAACTTCATTAACCAATCTGAATCTAGATCCCATGTACAATGTCACATGATAGAGGTAGCATTTTATAATGAACTAGAAGAAGATCCCCTCAAAGACACTAATGATAAATCAATACCCACAACCTCTGTTTCAAACAACAAAACTATAGAGATTGAACCAGGAAAAACCTTGAACATTAACAATAACCTGACTCCTAAACAAGAAGAAAAGTTGGTCCAACTACTAAGAAAATATAAGGAATCTTTTGCATGGGATTATCCACACATGAAGGGAATTGATCCCCAAATGTGTACGCACCACATTTATACAGAAAAATATGTTAGACCCATTCGCCAACCCCAACGGAGTCTCAACCCTCACCTGAAAGATATTGTGAAAGCTGAGTTACAAAAACTTTTGGATGTAAACTTTATTTATCCAATCTCTGATAGGTAGTGAGTCTCTCCACTAGTACTGGTGCCAAAGAAGAATGGAAAGTGGAGGATTTGTGTAGATTATAGAGAATAATCAAAGAAACCCAAAAATACCACTTTCCCCTTCCATTCATTGATCAAGTATTAGACACATTAGTAGGAAATAAATTCTTTTCTTTCTTGGATGGCTTCAGTGGATACAATCAAATTCAGATTGCCCCTGAAGACCAAGACAAACTAATTTTACCTGTCCTTGGGGAACATTTTCTTACAGAGTCCTACTCTTTGGCCTATGTAATGCCCCTGCCACATTTCAGAGGGCCATCCTCAACATCTTTTTAGATTTAATAAATAAAGGGCTCGAAGTATACATGGATGAATTCACACCATATGGAGATGATTTTGAGCCAGCACTAGACACATTAGAAAAGGTGCTGCAACGATGTATTGCCACTAGGCTCTACTTGAGCCATGAAAAGTCCTATATGATGATTATCGAAGGGCACATCCTAGGTCATTATATCTCAGAAGCTAGAATACAGGTGGATCCGGCCAAAATTCAAATAATTTTGTTAATACCTACTCCTACCACACATATAGAGGTACACAGTTTTCTAGGATTTTTTGGTTATTATAGGAGATTCATAGAACATTTTTCTCAAATATCTACACCTCTATATGCACTGACAGGAAATGTTGATTTTGTTTGGATAGATAAATGTGACCATGCTTTTGAGGATCTGAAAAAGCTTGTCTCAACAACCCAGTGCTCAGAGGCCTAAATTGGGACCTACCATTTCAAATTTCATCGGATGCTTCAGACACAGCTATTAGGGAAGTCCTTGGGCAGGAAGAAGACAAAAAACCATATGCAATCTATTATATTAGAAGGAATTTGTCTCCTATTAAGCTAAACTATACTGTTACTGAAAAAAAGTTTTTAGCTGTAATACATGTTGTAAATAAATTTAGGCATTATATCACTAGATATCCTGTTGTCTTATATACAGATCACTCTGCCATAAAATATTTAGCAAATAAACCTATTACAAATGGTAGGGTAACAAGATGGTTGATTTTACTCCACGGATTTGACATCACAATAAAATATCAACCTGGAAAAAAGAATCTCGTAGCTGACTTTCTCTCATGAACGCCGAAGCCAGTGGACGTAGCAACAATTGAAGATCAATTCCTAGATGAACATTTGTTTGTTGTTACTATCAAGACAACATGCTATGCTGATGTTTGCAAATTATTTAGCAGTAGGAAAATTACCAAAGCATCTAATCCCCAATGAACGAAAATAGATTGTGCAACGTAGTACCCGATTTTCTTGGATTGGAGGCTACCTATTTCATACAGGGGTAGATATGCACATCAGAAGATGCATCCATGAAGACAAAATATTTGACATTCTAAAAGCCTGTCATGACGGACTGTGTGGTGGAAATTTTGCAAATCGAAGGACTGGTCACAAGGTTTTTCAAACAGATTAGTACTGCCCCACAATCTTTAAAGACGCTAAGAAATTTGTGCAAGCCTATGACAGTTGCCAAATATCAGGATGCCTTGGATAGTCTGACAAAATGAATTTAAATCCACAGTTAGTAATCGAACCATTTGAGCATTGGGCGCTTGATTTTGTTGGTCTGATCAACCCATCATCAAATCAGAAAACATATATTCTAGTAGCAACAGAGTATGTTACCAAATGGGTTGAAGCAGAGGCACTTCCAAGAGCTACAGAGGACTCTGTGATTCATTTCCTATTCCAAATATTTGTGTGATATGGCCTCCCATGGGACATGATCACGGACGGAGGACCACAGTTTATAGGTAATAAAATTGCTGCAACATTAAGAAATTATCACATTCAACACAAAATTACCACTCCGTATCACCCATAAGCAAATGGCCAAGTAGAAAGCACGGATAAGGTGATAGAGGAAATATCGAAAACAACCATTGCATCACACACGCATGATTGGGCTTCAAGATTGCCCAAAGCCTTGTGGGCATACTAAACAATGTGGAGAAACACCACTGGTTATTCACCATATCAGCTAGTATTTGGAAAGGAACCCATCTTTCCAATAGAGTTCGAAATACAAACATTAAGAATAGCACAGGAGATCAGTCTGGATTTAAATGAGGCCCAGACTAACAGATTACATCAAATCAATGAGCTAGATGAAATTAGGCTCTCAGCTCTTCAACACACTGCATTATTTCAATAGCAGAGAGCAAAATGGCATGATTCCTTGATCAAAAAGCAAATATTCCACGAAGGAGATTGGGCACTCCTATATGACTCTAGGTTTCAGGATTTTCCGGGGAAACTTCAGACTCGATGGCTTGGACCGTATGAAATCCAGAAAGTGCATGAAAATGGCACCATTACTTTGACTACTATTGATGGATCTGGACATACCTTTAAAGAAAATGGTCACCGAGTGTGACTGTACCATAAACCGCTTACTCGGGAATCCTTTTACCAATAGCTCCAGGAAGATTCTAATATAGAGATTCTTACCGGGGAAAATAATACTTCCTCAGCATTGGTTCACTAAATAATTTCATTGTTTTTAAACTTTGTACATAAGTTTTTATTTTCTTCTTGTATAAACTACTTTCTGTACATATTTTTGCATTTCTGTTTTTCTGTTGTTCCTTTCCTAAGGAACAAAATTTCCACCTTTTTGTTGTTTCTTTCTGAAGGGACAACACTTTTGCATTTTTCTGTTCCTTTCCGAAGGAACAAAATTCCCGCTTTTTGTTGTTCCTTTTCAAAGGGACAACACTTTTTGCATTTTTTTGTTCCTTTCTGAAGGACCAACATTCTCGCCTTTTTGTTGTTCCTTTCCGAAGGAACAACACTTTTGCATTTTGTTGTTCCTTTCCGAATGAACATCGCCTTTCTTTTGTTCCTTTCTGAAGGAACAACACTTTTGCACTTTGCTATTCCTTTCCAAAGGAAGAACATTTCCGCCTTTTTTGCTGTTCCTTTCCGAAGAAACAACACTTTCTTATTTTGTTGTTCATTTCCGAAGGAACAACGCTTTCACTTTTTGTTTTTCCTTTCTGAAGGAACAACACTTTTTCACTTTTCTATTCCTTTCTGAAGGAACAAAAGTTTCACACTTTTTCTGTTCCTTTACGAAGGAACAACATTTTCCCACTTTGTTATTCCTTTCTGAAGGAACAACAGTTTTGCACTTTTGTTGTTCCTTTCTGAAGGAACAACACTTTCGCATTTTTGATGTTCCTTTCCAAAGGAAAAAAACTTTTCCACTTTGTTGTTCCTTTCCGAATATCAAAATGTGAAGGGTTGGTCTCAAATTGAAGATAAAGTGAGTCTTTAAGAGGGTAGAAATACATAAAAATAAATTTGTTTTTTTTTTCCAAAACACAGTCCCCTCTATTTTTCTATTTCACTCAAAATTCTTTGTCTCAACCTCCATATCTGGTTTTTCAAAAGAAGTACAGACAGTATGATAGGGGGTTTATGACAAAACACCCCACTAACTCCACTAGACACCATGCATATCCTCAAGTGGTAGCAATATTTACAAGGGAAAACTGGATGAATTTCTTTGAGAAGTTTAGAGGGTTTGATGATGAAATTGCCCTGAATTTGCTCTCTCTCTAGTCCCTCACACAAGAATTCATACTACTGTAACCATTAGAGCCCTCTCCATTGAAATAACCCCTTAATTAATCAGTAGGGTCACTACCCTTCCTCTTGGACTACCTTGGAGTAAAGATGAGAAAATAGTTGGCCAAGCTGCCAAGAGGAAATTTTTCCAAGATAATGAAACCCCTATGGAAGACAAAAATGGAATTAGGAGGGCTAATGTACCATATCCCTGGGATGAGGTTAGCTACCAAGTGATCAAATACATTTCTTGTGAGGGGAGGCACAACATTGTTTATGGATATCATTTCAAAATCCTCCAAGAATTGAGATATGGCATGGATACCCCAACACATCAAAAGCTCAATGTCCCTTACTTTCTCCTTCAGTCCCTCATTGACTCCAGCACCAAGGTACAAGAAGGAAATTCACAATAGCTAGCACCATGGTCTAATCAAGATCTTAGTAGACAAAGCCATCCATACCCTTACAATCCCTATAGTATGGGAAGTTTTCAGAAATATGGCAGCAGAGGATGACATCAAGGCATTAACCTATGATGTCAGTCCTACTGTTAGTGAGGAGGGAGAACAACAAGGAGGAGAAGATGAAGCTAATGGTGACATAGCAGAGCAAGAGAGGAAGGAGGAAAGAAAATAAATAGAGAAGGGGAGAGTTGAAGAGACAGAAAAGGAAGCAGAGAGGGCAAAGCAAAGAAAAGAGTGCCAATGTACAAGCGCTCCATGCAAGGGCTGAAGGTCAACTGGATTGGCCTCAAACTGAGTCCTCCACTCATATTAGGCATGCTGGAAGGCAGAACAGAAGAAGAAGAAAAGGAGAAGTGGAAGGACATAGAGAAAAAGGTAGGATTTTATGGAGAACATGAGCAGACCACATCAGAAGCCTGGAATGCTAGGGTGGCCACCAAGGCCATGAAAGACCAAGAGATTGACTAGGTTGCTCAGAGGATGTGCAACACCTTCAGTAGGGGGATGATGAGCCTCATAAATGGGTAATTATATGGGCTCATTTACCTCCTAACCTAGTCAAATCAACCATTCTCTTAGCTCATTGTATGATTTTCTTATTATATTTATGCTTATAGGGTGAGATGAGTTAGTTATTATGCCATGTAGTCTAACATGTATTTAATGCAGATTATTGATGGATTTCAAGGTCAAATTCAAGGATCTAATGGTCAAACTACAACAATAACTCAAAGTAGATAGAGGAGAGTGTTTATAAGAGGGAATCCCCCTCATTTATTTCTCCTCACTTTAAATTCCCCTTCATTAAGCTCGGAGTACAAGTAGCCGAATCATCCACTAGAAGGCAGTCGAGCAAGTGGAAGATGATTCATAGTTATCTCAACTATTGGGAGCCAAACCTCCGTTATTTTAAGGAAGTTGTTGCTAGCTTTAGATGTATAAGTAGAGAGGCCTAGGGCCTCACTAGGGTCGACTTTTTCTTTGCTTGTGTAAACTCTGCTCAAATTTCGAGCTTACTATTTTATGACAATTTTATGTATTCTTGCTTTTTTTTGATAATGAAGATGGAATCCTTTTTGAGCTAGCACTGAGTTACCGTAGAGGGTTGAAGCTCTTAGCTTAGGGCCTAATCTAGGAAGCAAAGCTTCTCTTTACTTGTATTTGTATGCTTTACTTCAGTTTGTAGATTAGTTTGTTGTTATATGTATTTCTATTATGGTTAAGAATAGGTTGCTTTTGATGAGTTAGTAGCTTTCTTCCATTGGTGCTTTCTATAGCAGGTTAAGCAGTGATCATAGAAGATTCAAAAGGCTAGCAATAGTTCTTTGGCCTCTCTTCCTCCCTCTGGGACCATGATTTGAGGCAAAGACTCTCTTGCTACCCCAAAATCACAGGTTTTCCTCATTCCTAGGACTTCTAGTGTTTGCAGCTCTCTAGTAGGTTGATAATCCAATTTTTCTTTGCTTTAGATCTTCTTTATCATGTTCACTTCCTGATTTGCAATAGTCATTTTGCATGCTTTCCTTTCTTATGGAATTTCCCAGCATTTCCTTCTATACATCATAGTTTAGGCCATTTTAATGCAAAACTCTGTTTTTCCTAGGATGCACTCATTTCTTGGTTGACTATGAGTTTCTATGCAGAAGATCTCTTCTAGTAGTAGGTCAGAATACCAGCAATCACACCCTCCATCTGATCCATGCCCTATAGGTCTCCCAAACCTCAACTTAATTCTACCCTAGTTTCCTTCATTTTTCATAGAATTTCTTCCTCTCTCCTTAAGCAAACCCAATCATCTTTCTCTCTACTAGTGATTCATGGTAGACCTTAGGTCCCCTAACACCTCATTCCAACTTTTATCCACCCTTTCCACCCACTCTCACACCCTCAAAACAACGAAAATTTCTCTCAGCCTCCTCCTGTAGGCCTCCTGTAGTTTCCCTATTTTCCTCCTGTAGTTTTCTTGTGTCCTCTTGTAGCTTTTCCTGTAGGCTTTATTTTGAAGGCTGAGTGTGGTAAAAGCCTCTAGAAGGCCACATAAGGCCTCCTAGGACCCATCCGCACCATGCTACATCCTCCCAAACTCCAAAACCGCCCTCTATGCCACCTGTTCGTTGCCACACTCACACACAATAAATTGGATGCATGTTAAATTCACATAAACATCCAAAAATATGTTTTTTGCTTATTTACATCCAGAAAGAGCATGTTTAGATGTTTTTTACTTCCTTGAGTAGGTAATGACATTTATTTCATGGTTTTCATAGTGTTTTTGGCAAAACTAGATTTAGCTTGTTAATTAGGGTTTACTAGGTTTTGCTTTACATTGCAGTTTTCTCCTTTTTGCGGTTAGAATAGCATCTGTAGAATAAGATTTCTTTCCTTTCATCACACATAGAGCTTCTTTCAAAATCTATAGAATTTGGCTTGAGCTCCTAGTGATCTCGCGTTGGTTGACCAAGTGACAACATGCAGTGAGAACTAGTACTTGCGCATATAGCATCGATGCTTCCAAGTTTGTTACGAACTACCAGGTTGATAAAAGTAAAGTTGGTAGCCCAGGAGTTGCAAAATTCTTGCTACAATACTGGCACCCACTAGGGTTTTTAGAGTTCTTGATGGAAGGAAGAAACCCCCTTGGCCCACCTTCCCTTTGAGGATCAAATTGTATGAAATGAATAACCACAAGGAAATAAATGCAGAAATACAAGAGCTGGACCACTTGCACTTTGTAGTTAAGGACTTTCATGGATATGATCCCAGAAGAGTGTGCAAGAGATATTGTGATAGGATTGGTTTGAATTGAGGATATTCATTAATGTCTACCATAAAATATTAAATGGTGAATAAATGGTAGAATGCAGGTATAAAAACACATCTAGGAGTTGAATTTGATTCACCCCAAGTTTCACCAGCTCAAGACACACAGGTATAGGAGGTAGGAAAAACAACTCCTTAACCAAAGAGTGTAGCTTCTAGTAAATTTATCAGGCATGATTTCATAGGAGAAAGAAATAGGAAATGGAAAGATGATCCTTTGAAAACAAGAGCTATTCAAGGTGGACAAGAAGATAGAGAATTAGAAGAAGGTGAGAAGAAGAAGAAATATGATTTTATTTGGAAGAAACAGGAGGATGAAGAGGAGAGAAGAAGAACAAAAGAGGAGCAAAAAAGGCACTCCAAGGAGTGTGAAGTAGCATAGATATTGGAGGAATAACAATTGACTTAGGAGGTAGAGGAAGAGATGGAGGAAGATGAAACCATCTAGCCCATAGATGATAAGGAAGGTTCTCCATAGGAACCTCCTCTCATGGGTGGTCATCTCCCATATGATGAAATGGGAATCAAACCTCCACCTGAATACAGGGTCATGGCTATGTGCAATTTCATGTTTGATCAACTCAAGAACATGATCACGTAGTAGGACTGAATATAATTATCAAATGATCCTCATAACCCAGTTTTGGTATCTACAGAAAAGGTGATAATTGTCAATACAAAAAGGAATCACAGGGAAATCATGGTAGAAAAATTTTATTTTGCTACAACAGTGCAAGGAAATGTAGGACATTTATTGAATGAGAATTCTATATTAAGGAGATTTAGTTGCAATAAACCAACAAGAGGAACACTTTCTTATAGAGAATAAAAAATTATCTTCACACAATTTCAATACAACGTAATGGAAGTCAGCCATGAGGGAGGAACTAAGGCCAACAGAGGATACCATGCAGGAACAGTTATATGATGAAATGATACTTATACAACAAATAATGCCTCCTCTCATTCAGATTTTGAAGAAAACACATGAAATATTGAAGCTCTTGAAAGTGTCGAGCAAAAGTAATTGATCAACTTTAGGAATGGACTACCAAATATATGAACATTCTGCCACAGTTGGTTAGAAGGGAAAGGATTACCACTAAAGTGGACTATTTATATCTAAAACTTCACCATCGTAATTACAACAGCCTTGGAGAACAAATGACCAACATTATTTCCACGTATAGTCATCTGCAAAATGGTTTTGAGTCTCTAACATCAAAACATGGGATTCCTTCACTGGGTTCACTTGAAGAAATAAGAGGCAAGGAAATCATCTTTCAGGAAATCAGGAAGTACATATTGTTAGCACTCTATAGTTTTCTTCGGGTTGAAAGGAAAAAAATCAGAGGTAACCACAAACCTCTTTCTGTTGATAGACTAGTTTTCTTTAACCTGAGGGGATCCCTCACTAAGAAAACTCAGAGTTAAAACTTTTGAATATGATCTTTGATAGAGAACAATTTTGAAAGTGTATAATTTTTGGTATGGGGGTGGTAGAGGATTCTAGGAAAAAAATGTTTATGTGATCATGACCTCCCTAGTCCAACACGCTGATGTATTTTCCAACCCGTTTAATATACAGAGGCTCAATTAGTAGAACTTCAGAATGAACAACAAATTGTACTATAGTAAATATTGGGATATCAAGAAATTTATCAATAATAGAAGAATAAATGACATTTCATTACTGCAACTTAGATGTTGGCTTGTTAGATCCTGCCCCAAGTTCGAAGTTAATTAGCCAAACAAATCCCTGTACTATTGGCCCTTTCAGAAACAATCTGCAAAGAGCAAACTGAGGTCTCACCCGAAGTAGTATGGGGGAGGGGGGGGTGCTAGAACTAGGTTTCCACACCCTTGAGATGTCTGAGTGGTTGATTTGGTCCAACTTCTAGTCACTACGCATAGGTTGCTTCACGCACTTCCCTGGCCTTCGTGTCTTGATAGATTTGCATTTGTGCAACACTAACTAGGGGCTGAGGGGCTTCCATGCTGCTGAAGAAATGTTCTACACTATTTCCTTAAATCACACTCAAGATCTTACTTTCCTTCTTACACGAGTTAGTTATCTTTGTGTAAGTAGAAGCCTTGTGTTATATTTATTTATACAGTGCATTCATATAAGTTCGCACAACAAATAAATAGTAAACTTGAAAATTATACCTAATAACACATAAAGTAGGAAAATATACACAAAAATATGGTAAAATTATCTTTATTAATTCTTCCCATGGTTAGAGACTTGACCTACCCTGCGCACTCAGCTGCGGACTACTAGGCCTCTACGCACACAAATACAGAACCTTCTCCTACTCTACGACCCAAGATTCACTTCACACATCGAATCAAGGTCTTAGACTCATCAAGTTTCTTTTCTATTTCTTTATCTCTGGTATCTTCGACACTTAGAGCCTCGCTCGTAGGTCTGTCAAGATGACATTACATTACAAAAACAAGTGCGGACAACCCTGTGACTCTATTATGAATTTTTGCTCTGTGCCAACAAATCGTGGAGTTTTTACAAAGGACTTGGTCAAAACTCGGGCTTTAAGCCACAAAACATGCCTTGGTGGGATTCCATGCCCAACAAGACCCCAACACAAACATCATGACTCTCCCTCGAGTCACTCTGTCCGTGCGGAGAACTTTCCCAGCAACGAAACCATTTGTTGGCTTGTTGGGGCCTGACCTAGGTTCGAAGTTAATTATCCAAAAAAATCCCTGTAATACTGGCCATTTTGGCAATAGTCCGCGAAGTTCGGACTGAGGTCTCACTTGAAGTAGTATGGGGGTGTGTTGTAACTAGGTTTCCGCACCCTTGAGATGTCTGAGGGGTTGATTTGGTCCAACTGCTAGTCACTGCACATAGGTTGTGTCACGCACTTCCATGGCCTTCGCGCCCTAATAGATTCACCTTCGTGTAGCCCTAACCAAGGATTGTGGGGCTTCCACACTACTGGAGCAACGTTCTTCATTGTTTCCCTAAATCACACCTGAGATATTACTTGCCTTCTTACACCAGTTATTTATCTTAGCATAAGTAGAAGCCTTAGTTATATTTATTTATACAACACATTCATATAAGTTCGCACAACAAATAAACAATAAACTTGAAAATTATACCCAATAACACATCAAGTAGGAAACGATACAGAATTGACCTGCCCTACACACTCATCTACAGGGGTCCGTGCACTTAGTTGCGGACTACTAGGCCTCTGCGCACATAGTTTCAAAGCCTTCTCCTACTCTACAACCGAAGACACACTTTCCACTTCGACTCAAGCTCTTAGACTCATCATGCTTCTTTTCTATTTCTTTGTTTTCGCTATATTCTACACTTAGAGCCCCCCTCTATTTATACAATCCCATGGTCCGCAGACCATGGGTAGGTCTATCAAGCTGACATTACATTACAAAAACAAGGGTTGACAATCCTGTGACTCTATTATGACTTCGCACTCCACGCCCACAAATCGTGAAGTTTTTACAAACAACTTGGTCAAAACATGGGCTTTAAGCCCTAAAACATGCCTTGGGGGGATTCCACGCCCAATAGCCACCCAACACAAACATCGTGACTTGCCCTTGAGTCACTTTGTTGGTGTGGAGATCTTCGAGTAGAGTCCCTCCAACTCTATTCGAATTGCTAAAAGGTTGGCAGTGCACTGAACGACTACCTACTAGATCTCCTCTAATCGTTGTTCTAGGACCGTGGTGTTAGAAGTGCTTCCCTAGATCTATTCTTGCATTTCCTGCATTTGTTTATAGTCCCGCGCCTTCGTCTAGCTACTTGGAGGGCAAATATTGTGCTTCTGCCGGATAGTCAGATAGTCAGGCTACCCGTGTAGGGCTTCAATCAACTGCCATTCACTTTGCCTAGGAAAGGTTCTCCGTTTAGATTTACCAACTGTATTGTGCCTTCGTCGTGACCTCCTTAACAACATATGGTCCCAGGCAATGCATTCTAAACTTTCCCGAGAATTTATCAAACTTACTTTCATAGAGTAACACTAAATCATTTACCTTGAAGGTGCACAACTTAATATGGTGATCATGCCAGGCATTATCGCACTACTTTTGTACCTACTAATGGAAGCCAGTTAAGAACTGTTCCCCTTCAAGTTCTTCCAACTACGTGAGTCTCTCTTCGAGGGCTTCACAGTCCGTCATACCTATGAGCACTGCTATGCATAGACTAGGCACAATATACTCCATTAGCATGACAACTTCCATGCCATAAACCAACCAGAAAGGTGTCTGTCCCATCAATTTCTTTCATGATGTCCTATAAGCCTATAGTACTACAGGGAAGTGCAGGTCCCATTCACTCCGTTATGCATTGCATACTTTGTTTAGCGCAGTTTTCAATATTTTGTTAAATGCTTCTACTGTTCCATTAGCTTGTGGGCAATACGGTGTTCTTTTCTGATGATACACCTGAAACTCTTCTGTTAGCACGCTAATTGTTTGATTCAGGAAATCTATACTGTGATCTCTCATGAAGATTTTTGGACAGCCAAATCAAGTCAATACATGATCGAACAAAAACTTCACAGCCGTGGCGGTCGTGCAGTATTTGATCGGTTGCGCTTCTGCCCAACAAGTTAGGTACTCTATCGCAGTGATAACGTATCTCGCACCCGTCTTCCCCTGAGGTTTGATAGGTCTTACAAAGTTGATTGCCCACTTTTCAAAGGGCTGTAGCATCATTTATGGATTCAAAGGCATCTCGTCCCTTCATGATGGTTTACCTATTCTTTGACATATATCACAGGCCTTACAGTGTGCTTTTCAATCTTGATGAAGGGTTGGCCACCACAACCCTGCAAGAAGAATCTTTTGCATGGTTGCTCGCCCTACATAGTGCCCTCCTGCAGCGCCCCCATGTGCTTCCATGAGGATTTGAATTCATTCAAATTTAGGTACATACCTTTGTAGTATCTCGTCATTGCCCATCTTATATAGGTGCCCCGCAATGATAGAAAAATTAGCCACATGCAACACCAGTTACTTCTTCTGTTGGATGGAGTATTCTTTCGATGTAGTCCCCATTGTCAGAAAGTGGATTATATCTTCAAAGTGTTCGTTTGCTACGCACACATCAAAGAGCTATGTGTCAGGTAATCCTTCCTCCAAATTAGTAGGTTCCTTGCCTGTCTCAATTCATGGCAAGTGATCTGGTCCCACGTTCAGGCGTCTAGGCTTCACAACAACCTCAAAATCATATTCTTGGAACAATAAGAGCCACCTGCATATGTGCCCTCCCAACACAAGCTTATTGACCAAGTGTTTTAGTGTGGAGTGGTCTATATACATCTTGAGGTGCTCCCCTAGAAAATAGTGCCAGTATTTTTGGAGCGCGTACACGATAGCCAACCTCTCATGTTCAGTTGTGGAATAGTTATTTTCCACTTTAGACAACCTGTGACTTGCGAGCGTGATAGGGTGATCCAAGCCCTCTCCACTATCCTGTGTTAGTACTGCTCCCAATGCTATACACGATGTGCTAACATGGACATGAAACTCCACATCCCATTTTGGGAAGACAATGATTGGCATGGAGACCAATTGTTTATTAATACATCCAGGCTCTTCATGCAATCATCATTCCAGTAGAACATGACATCCTTTTTCAATAGTTTCTCCATTGACACAGTGATCTAGGCATAGCTTTTAATGAACTTGTTGAAGTACCCCATATGTCCTAGGGTAGCGTGCAACTTTTTGTCACTTCGTGGTGCTTCCAAATTCAGAATTACTACAATCTTCCTGAGGTCTACCATTAGTCCTTGTTTGCAGACCACATGTCCTAAGCAAGCGTAAGCTCACTACATGGTGCTTAACTAATCCAAATACAATCTAATCATCCAAATAGACCTATAGGAATTTGTGGATATATTCTTTGAATGCTGAAACAACTATGCGCAAAAATATGGCCGGCACGTTTTTCAACCCCAACGACATAACGGTGTATTCAAAGTAGCCCCACTCAATTGTGAAGGTGGTCTTTCTCCTATTGTCCAGTGCGATTTTGATCTAGTGGTACCCTAAGAACCCATTAGTAAAAGAATATGCTTCTTTCCCGCTGACATTTTTCAATACTTCATCTGCGAACAGAGTTGGGAATGGGTCGTGCACACATGCGTCATTCAATTTTATGATGTCCACACATATTATTATCTCGCTCTTTTGCTTCTTTTCCTGTGCTACCATAGGGCTTACCTAGTCAAATTCTTCCACTGGCTTGATGATTCCAACTACGAGCATTTTGTCCAGTTTTACATGGACTTTTTCCTTGTACTTCGGATTCAAGTGGTAAGGACTCTACTTAACTGGCTTTGTATTGGGTTTTAAGGTAATCTTCATCATCCCTAAATTGCCAATGATTCCCTTTAAGTCTGTGATATTGGTCGAGAATAAGTTTTGGTTCTCTCAAAGTAACTCAGCAACCTTATCCACCATCACATCATCCAGTAGTCGTCGAGCATTGCATACATAGGTTCGGCCTCCATACCAATGTTTACCTACTTTGTTCTTATTGGCACGGTTATGTTAGGGTCTTTAATCAATGGCCATTGAACCTCGCAATAGCCTTCATTTTATGGAATGTTAACTTTTCGCGGATCTTCGTTGTCTTCTTCAGTAATTATGTTGTAACATTCCAGCACACAACACAACTGATTCGCCCATTCAGGATGAATCACTTCTATTTGCTCCTGGGGTATTTTAAAGATAACTTCTTTTACTACCTGTAGTGCATCATCAACAATATCCCACCAACGATCCTCAAACATGAAGGTTAATAGGAATCCTTCGCGCAAGATATCCCATTCACTCATTCCATGGAAGAACTCCATCTCTATATACCAGTTCATGGGTATAATATCCAGGGTAAGACAGAACAGGTACACCCACTCAGGTTGTGATTCTTCCCCATATACCTTTGTCCATTTGACGAGGTGCACGTGCGGATCATCCCATCCATCATACTTGTCTTTTAATTGCATCTAAGGCTTCCCAAACTGTATGTGCATCATCCTATTGAATTCGCGGCAGTCCCCGAAGCTCCCTTGGTGCGTACCCGACCACCTCGTGGGCGTAGCACATAACACCCAACTCAAAGCTTCGAAACATTGTTGTTTCAGCACCTCGCTTTCAAACCTATTGAGCAAGTCATCTACCTAGCTTCATCCATCATACGTAGGCAAATCCCTTACCTGCATTGATACGCAGTGCAACGTCTCATCATCATGTTACAGTTCAGTGTGGTTACCTTGTGTAACTGGTTCTGCCATCGTTCTATCTCCTTGTCAGAATCCAATGTGCAGGAGCGTTCACACTCATGTGAGATTCATCCATCCATCCTTCTGCAAGGTCCAAAGGTACAAATACACGCAGAGAATTTTTCTCAAAAATAATCTTTTGCTTCTTTATATTTATCACCCCATTAATGTCGGTGGCCCAATCTATTCCTAATAGCATAGGGTAGGGATTGTTTTCATCAATAATCTCTATTACTTCGAAGTCAACTAGCACGTTTTCTCCTTTGGTATCTACTGTGATTCCCTGCAATCTCCTCATAGGTAGGATATTTTTCTGGTTCGCCATTCGTAGTTGGATAGGAGACCATTCTAGCGTAGGCCTTCCCATGCACTCCCATGTTTGCTTCGACCGAATGTTCATGTCTGATCCTAGGTCCAGAATCACTTGGTCCATCTAATATTCTCTAATTTGTGCAGTCAATCTGATCTCCCTTCCCATCCTCGTCATGTGCTTTCTGAGCTTCCAAACTATAGAAGGTTCTCCCGACATGATCCCCACACATCTATTTATGAGTTCTTGCAACCCCTTTACAGCCTTGTTGTCACGCAGTAGCTTCATACATGTTTCCAGGAACATTTTGAGCCTCGATGGATCCATTTTAGACTCCAGTTTGTCTTTGCTTCCTGAAGTAGAGGCATCACCAAAGCTCTTCTTGGCTTCTATGAAGGTTTCCTTAGCATGCTCCAAATCAAAGTTTGTTTCCTTCGTTGGAGCCTTGAAAACCCAAGTACTTTCTTTTAGCTACTTGCCTTTGTCATCCCCTATTGTAATTCAACTTCGGAGAACAATATTCACATTAGGGTCTTCCTCGCATGGCTCAGACCTCATCATTTGTAGGTTCTGAGTTGGGGGAGGTTGGAGTGCTCCTTTAACGCACAACCTCGCTATCAGTGTGGGACAATCCTCCATCTCATGATCAAACAATGTACAATACAAGCATGATGGTCATGTTAGATTTGTACAATCGCGGGCATAATGTCCCGACCCTCTGCAATTGTAACATATCAGTTGTTCGCGACCTCTTCCAGGTTCTCCTCCACCTCAACCTCATCCGCGCCCCTGAAATATGGTTCATGCTATCCTTGCATTCTGGTCAAGGCACTACGTTTGAGCCTAAACTCTATAGGTAGGAGTCTGATCCATCATCAACTCATAACTTCTACAGGTGTGCTCATCATGTTCCACTGACCTACAAAAATTATAGAACAACTTTAGTGAATTTTGTGCATACTTCTGCAATAAATGGCAGTTATCTATAGCATGCTTTCCTCCTATCTAACAAATCGCACACCATAATGTAGGCACCACACTCAGTCCTCCTTGTGCCTCTAGTCTCAATGGCATTGGTCCTCCTCCCATGAGGTAATTTATGAACACCAAGCAATGGTCCTTGTCATGTCCCTAACTCCTGCACTTTACACACCATATCTTGTCCTGGACTGGGTGAGTTGTCCTATCTTGTTTTAGACTCTGCATCTCCAGGCACAATTTTTTCAACTGCGCATGAATTTGCTGAACTCCAAGGTTGGGATCTTGTATCGGGATCTCATACAGTCTCATCGCGATCTCCAAGGCATTTTCCTGAGTTGTTAGCCTCTATTGTGACAGTACGTTCCTTAAATGCGACGATAAAAATGCTACAAACCATTCACGGTTTTGTCCATCCGTCAGTGTCATGTTAGCTTCCCGAATTGTGCACTTCATTCTTTGATCCAACTCCCAAGGGGTCATGCCTGGTAGTATTGTGATTTCCTTGAACCCAATGATTGACTGCGCCTTTGACTTTGGCCTACTAAATTCTTTGTTTAGTGCAGTTTGGATATCTGTGATCCTTGTATTTGGATTATCATTGGAATTCTTAATGTACCAAGTCAGCGCGCAATCCTGCAAAGCACTGACCAATGTTTCTTTCTTTATATTGTCATCTGTAACTCTCTACACTTCCCATATAGCTTTTATTATGAACCAAAATTGGTCCCGATCTTCATTTCCTACTCCCTTGAACAGTGGAAGCTTTATCACGCTCACCATATTGACTCATGGTGGTAACGGAGGTGGTATGGGCGAAGATGGGCGTGAATATGGTGAAACTGGCAGCGGTGTGGGTGGGGGTGGTATGTGCAAAATGGTCTGCCTTATCAAATTGATTGCGCTTGTTGGTGACACCTTCGCAAGCTCTTATCCATCCCCTCACAGAGGTGAAATCAAGGGGCTAGTTTCTAGTTCTTCACTATCTTCGTTTCTATAGATTCTCCCACTTTGCGTAGCCCCAAACATCAATTTATTCGCATAACCCACTTTTCACATAGTATCATTTTAATCCAAGTGTTCAAAGACTTAATGTACTTACCCTGCAGCCCTTTCAGGAAGAATCGCTCTATCTCGCTATAGTTGATTGAAGTATCTACCACGAACTCATTGATGAATCCTCCTATAATTCGATCGAGCTAGTGATCAACAACATGTGTGATATTATCCTCTGATTACTCCAATCTGTGCACCAATTCTAGAGTCCACACAATAGGTCTATCAAGCTTACACCTTCCTTGTCTATCTACTAGCTTCACAATCTACTAATATAGCTCAGTAGGGAAATATGCAAAGAAAATTTCATGGATATCTATGTATAAGTAGCAGTCTAACCAATCTTCTTTTTATAGTCGTGGATACCTATTATCCTATGCCTTGAACTCGTGAATCTTTCTATCAAACCAATCTTCAACTCCTTTCTTTGTTAGATTCCAGTGATATGATATCAGACATCTCTATGTAGATCTTGGTCCCGGCAAGAAAACCATTTGTTGGCTTGTTGGGTCCTAACCTAGATTCAGAGTTAATTAGCTAGACAAATCCCTATACTACTGGCCCTTTCAGCAACAATCTGTGGAATGCGGACTGAGGTCTCACCCAACATAATATGGGGGGGTGGTGGAACTAGGTTTCCACACCCTTGAGATGTCTGAGGGGTTGATTTGGTCCAACTTCTAGTCCCATCGTGCAAGTTGCTTCACACACTTCCCTAGCCTTCACGCCCTGATAGATTTGCCTTCTCGCAGCCCTAACCAGGAGCTATGGCTTCTGCGCTGCTGGAACATCTTTCTAAACTATTTCCCTAAATCACACTTGAGATCTTACTTGCCTTCTTACACCAGTTAGTTATCTTTGTGTAAGTAGAAGCCTTGTGTTATATTTATTTATACAGTGCATTCATATAATTTTATGCAGCAAATAAACAGTAAACTTGTAGATTATACCCAATAACACATAAAGCAGGAAAATATATACAAAAATATGGTAAATTCTCTTTATTAATTCTTCCCATGGTTACAGACTTGACCTTCCTTGTGTACTTAGCTGCAGGGATCCACGCACTCAACTATGGACTACTAGGCCTCTGCACACACAGCTGCAGAGCCTTCTCCTACTCTACGACCCAAGACACACTTTACACTTTGAATCAAGCTCTTAGAATCTTCAAGCTTCTCTTCTATTTCTTTCTCTTCAATATCTTCTACACTTAGAGCCTCACTCTATTTATACAATCTCGTAGTCCCCGAACCATGGGTAGGTCTGTCAAGCCATCATTACATTACAAAAACAAGGGCGGACAACCTTGTGACTCTATTATGACTTCGCACTCCGCGCCCATAAATCACAGAGTTTTTACAAAGTACTTGGTTAAAACTTGGGCTTTAAGCCCCAAAACATGCCTTGGGGGGATTCCATGCCCAACATTAGATAAATGAATATCAAGAAGAAAATACAATACTTTCAAAGGTATACATATTCCATTAGCAAACTGAAATATTTGGTACAACTAGACATGAGCATATGAAATGAATTCAAGTGAAACTATTCCATACACCTTCAAATCAGTTTGAGAAGATAACAAAAAAGGATAATATATAAAATAAGAAACACTTTCCAAAAAATTCATACCAAGTATCTTTGCAACTCAATTGGAATCTCTTCAACATTCAAGCAAATGCATTAATACAAATCACAAGAATAAACTGCAATAGTTTTCCTAGAAATAGTGAAACCAGCAACAAACTTTTCCATATCCATTGATAAACATATATATACCATACTTAAGATATCATAATGTATAAATTCAATGCATCTTTGATCCAACATAGGATCGATCCCAAAATTCAAAAGGAGGAAAACTATTGTTTTTCAAAGTCCCTTTCCCCAAAAACAAAACAAAAAGTGTTTTTATCTTTAAAACTAAACTTTTTATAAAAAGAAACAATATTATCTTTGAAAATGGTCAACATGAAGTGAAAATAGTAGAAATCACAAAGGTTCATTGCCGAGTGTGCAAAAGGATGCATAACAACTACACAGTGTCCAGTACTCTATGCTTTCAAAACTAGCACATGGTGGACTGCTTAGGAGGTGAGTTGGCTATCACGCGTGCTCCATGTCAACCCCTTGATAACTTGAGAGGTGGATTCCCTCCAACATGCATGTAACAGTGTGGGAATGGCCTACCCAATGACTATATAGTGTATGCGCAATGGATTTCCAAGGATTGTTTTGCTGAATGCCTTCCAGTCCTAAAAAAGAGTCTTTATGCCACTAAATTATTCTCCAAAACATTAAATTTTTACTACTATAGAATTAGTATCCTTTGAAATTAACCCAAAATTTAAAACCTAAAGTAAGGCTTGATCACCTCCTCTTTCTTTTGCCTGAAGTCTTGCTGCTGGAAACCTTGGTGTTGGAGGCTTGAGGGGTGAGGTCATGTTGTTCAACAGGTGATGACATATTACGTTTAGTTTCACTCATAGGATTAGATTTCAGTTTAGGCACCCTTTCAAGATAATATATTTCAGTCAATTCTTCATACTTCTTTACCAATCGCCATGCCTCATCTAAAATTTGTTTCATGCTTCTTAACTTTGCATCCAATAGTAAATTCCTGAGATACATACTTTTGCATGCGCCCTCGGAGGAATAGACCATTTGATGAAATTTTTGCTTCTATTGAGAGCTTTAGATGCCTCACAAACCTCATTATCACAATTCTCATGAATACCATGGACTGAATTTTTATAGCTTTGATTTATTTGTCTGAACTAGCTTGCCCGTTCATTTCTTTCTTCAAGCTCCTCCAAACATATTTTATATTATTTCCATTGACTAGAGAGAGGTTTTCTAGGATCGTGCACTACCTACTTGATCTGCTGCACATATCTGAATTTGGACATATAAACTTTAATTTATGGCCCACTAGGCTCCACTGTAATCTCCTTGGCTTTCTCTACAAATGAAACATGCTTCCCCTTTCTCTTAGCAATTGTTTCTAGAGGTGACTTTGCCTTGTCATCTGCTAGTTTGGTTGTCGCCTTTAGGTCCCTATTTTCTCTTCCCAAGAATGTTGTTTTCATTTGATATTTAAAAAGTTCCTCTTTCATCCTAACCATTTTGGTATCCTATTTTTCATATTGTATAGCACTTCGTTCAAGTTATGCTATGTATTCCTCTTTCTCTAGCTACATTACTTCAGGTTCCTTCACTTATTCCTCTCTTCCATTATCTTTCTTGTCTCCCTGTTTGTCTTCATAAATTTATACCACTACTTGAGGAGCTGCCTCTTCCTCATTCCTTTTAACTCTTAACCTTGTCCTAGGTTTCATTACAAATTTCTCCTGGATTGTATCTTCAATCTTCACTTTAACATTAGTGGACTGCATTGATGCCACCTACACCTTTTCTTCGTTTTATGTCTTCTCACCCTTCATGTCTTGTTTCTCAACCTTCTTGCCAAGCTTTCTTATGAGTTCTTTTCTTGGATTTACATCCTCCTTTTTCAATGATTTTTTCTCCTTGACTGAGTGGATAACATCCTTCTTATGTGTTCCCTACATTTTACGCTGCTCCTCATCCACTTTTACTGATGAAGACCTAGATTGAGGAAAAAAATCAATAATAGAAAGGAAATATGACCAATTAATTTTCTTCTTTTCAACTGCATATTTAACTAAAATCTTGATAAGGGAGAAATGAAATAAATTGGAAGTATGATTATATTTTTGAATCTTTACTTTAACTACCATTCTCTCTAAAGTTTTAAGTAATAAATAAGGTAAATTCATAGGTTTTCTCTCTGTAAAATGCCATAACAACCTCAGATGGTAATAATAAACCCTACTAAATCTGCCTTCAGAGGTGAAGTACCTCTGGATGACTTTCAAAAGATCAACATATTGCTCCTGAAGGTAAACACTGGGAAAAGTTGAGGCAAATTTTCCAGAAATTTTGGATTCACAAACTGTCTGAAATCTAGGATGTCCAATTCATCTCCCTTAAACCATTTTTCCCCTATTGTAGGAAGATTAGTGGCATCAACAATAAGTTTTTCAGTCACAAGAATCTCCAAGTTTCCTAGCTTGACTCTGCCATTCTAAAAATTGAGGGAAAACATACTGGCGAGCCTAGTATGGTGACCTATCTCTTGGACCTTCTGATAAAAGGGAATAAAGCTGACATTTTCAAGATCTACCCTAATAGCAGGTGAGAAATTTATGAAGCTGAAGGTGCTAGGCTCAATGTACACTAGATCTCCCCCTTTCTTGCTAACAATGGGGGCCATTTGATCTTGATACCTAGAAGGTCATACTCGACATTGAAAATGAGCTACATGTACATATCAGATGATACAAGATTGACAATGATGACAACACAATTCAAATTAAACAACTGTGTCAAGAAATTGGTGATAAGGCGGTTTTTTAAGGTTAAAATGTGAGAAGGAGAACTCAAAATCACTTATAAACTTATTTCAACCTCTAAACATTCACAAAATTACAATAATTCATATTAATGAAATACGACTAAGAACTTGGAAATGTAACTATGTTGTTGGAAAAAAGAGAGTGTGTGGATCATTTACTCCTTTAGCAAAAAATGTACAAAGTTTGGAAGAATTTCACCAAGATTCAAAACAATGAAAACTTAGGAAAGTTCATGGACTCCTACCTCTCCCATATCTGAGAATGAAAATGCGTGTAGATGAATACCTTGTACAACATTTTATGATCTTTGCACATCTACGCAACAAGAGTGCAACACTCATATCCTTTGTGTAGCAAGAGTGCAACACACTGTGTGAATTCCTCTGGGACCTGGCTTCAAAATATGGTCAATTCCCAAATTCACTGCATGAAGAATGAATTCATTCACCCGCGATAAGAGGTAATGAAAAATGGTGGCCTTCTGCAATTATTTGAAAATAATTCAAAAAATTTCTCATGTAATCGATCTTGATGTTTAATCAGTGTTGCACTTTAAAAACACATAAAAAAAATCATTTTGGAGTTTGGGCTCATGACACAATCTAAGGAAATAATGGAAGTATGATGAAATACTCTTATGAAATGGATAGGGACAAGGGTCAATCATCACACACAATGGTGTTTGGCCAATGAAAATTTAGGTCTAGGGATCTATACTTAGGATAAAATGGGGGTGGGTGGTCCAGGCCTGAAGTAAGGAATATGGATAATATGAACGTTTAGGAATAGGGAAATTTTGAGATAACAAGTGAATAAGGGGATGGGAAAAGGGGGAAAATATGATGTCTAAAGAGGGAACAAATTGGAACATTAATGACTATACTGCTTTGACATCATTCCTTTAACTGTAGACGCCCTATAGACACTCAATATCCCAACTCAACGGTTTGTTATAACATATTTAAATTCTCAGACAACCCTTCCCATGATTGACTTTAATGACCAAGGTGATGACCAAACTCATCACGACTCTCTAGACAGGTCAAATTTATGAGAGTGAAAACATTAATGAATTTGACCCCCTCAAAGACAGCAAAATAATAGCTCAAAGACCTTCAACTAATAAATTAACCTACTCTAACAGATATAACAGATCAAAAAATAATCAAAATAGGAAGGTTTGGAGATCACCAAAGAAATTATTCTACAATATTCGATCGCACCAGTCAAAGCCAACATGAAACTGTCATAGCTAAAAAATGATGTACAATCAAGATCCAAGATCATATTGACACAAGAACTTGAAGTGAAGATGAAATTTGTAGCAAACTTGTCGATTCAGATCAAATTCATCTCTATAGAGTTCACAACATGGCACACATACATCCCCAATGAGCTCCATGAGAAAGCGAATGACTTGTCCATTTGATAATATTTTTTCCTAGTGGTAGTTTTATCTCATATAGCCACCATATTATATGTAATTTGTCGTTTGTAATAAGTTGTATATAATGAATTCCAAGAGATACATGTGGGATGTGAAAATCCATCCTTGGAATGTAAAAGTTCATGTATAGAATATGAAAATTCATAGTTGTTCAAGAGTCATGTGAAAGCTCAAAGGTCATTTTCATTTGTTATAAATAGATCCTCATAACTCAAGAAAAGGGCTTGCATTATTAGAGTCTTGCCTTGGCTTCTCTTGTAGCACATAAGAGATAAATCATTCTTTGGAGAAGTAAGTTTTGGCTTCATGTTACACTACTTGATCTAGTGTTTCATCTATATAACAATGTACTTGGGATATTTCATTTATAATCAAAATCTTTATGAACCAACACTTCTTCATGCATGTATTGTGGATATAGTAGGATTATTCTTATTATGTTTACAGTATATGATGGTTCAATTACTTACCAAGTCTAATGAACTAATTCAATTATGTAGAAATTTACAGGGTAAGTTCCTCAGACATAACACTAAAGGGCACCGCTCACAAACAAATCACCAGTCAATACACCGGTATTGTTGACGTGGTTAAAATCCTCAAAGAGGGAAACATTCCAGGGCCTGAGCCAATGTGGCCACTTTAGGCAATTTATTAATAAAAGAATGAAAATTTACATAAGCTTCTCTCATGAACGGTAGACCTAAAAATGACCCTACATGCTCTTTAAATAGAGATCATGGACCAATCGGGTGTGAAGCCACAAATCAAGTGTCGGTAATACCGAGGAGAGAATAAACCGTCAAATCACTTCATGTCTACAACATATCATGATCGTCAGACTGTAAGTTACAAAAGTACATAGTAAAGAAACACACTTTACCTAACTCTACATTAGACCAAGTTATACTTAACTATTTCCTATGTGTCGGAATATCCTAACATCCCCCCTTAAGAACAACTTGGGATACGATTGAAGGATGTACATGTAGGTTTTAACCCTGTACAAAAATTACCTGCATACGAATTCTGAAACACAGAAAATAAACAATGCGAGAGCATAACACATATAAACAAATATTTTCCCATGGATCCCATCAGGACTACCAGCTTGATTTTTCATTATGTTCCTTTCAATGTTATAATACATATTTATACATGTTGAAGCATCCAATACCATGGACCAAAAACCATCACATCCAAAAACATGTGCGAAAATCATGCACAAAACCATAGGTGGGTCTGCTCAACCTAACATAGGTTCCAAAACCAAAATTTTCCGGTGCGCTACCCCAAACCCAATAAAGTGGGGTTACAACTACCCCTCAAACCCCCTATTACCCCCCCACTATGCAATCAGCACAACGAAGGGGGGGCTTCACCCCCCTTCTAAGCCCTCGATTAACTACATCATCTAGTCGTGGAAAGAATTTAACACAACCCAACATTCTCCCACTTGTTGTTTTCTTTCCACAGGGGGCCACAAAAGACCTTAGTCATTTATCAACCGTGCAACACCCATTGTTTCTATACACCAAGAGAACTTCTCAAAGCTCACAGATTTTGTCAATGCATCTGCAGTATTCTTCAAAGTGTCCACCTTTATCAGCAACACCTTTTTGTCTTCTATCATATCCCTCACAAAGTGATACTGAACATCAATGTGCTTTGTATTTGAATGATATTCAGGGTTCTTTGCCAAGAAAATTGCACTTTGGCTATCACAGTCTATCCTTATAGCTCCCTGTACTAATCGCATACCTAAACACAATCTCTGCAACCAAACTGCCTCCTTGCTTGCATGAGTGGCTGCCATGTATTCTGCCTCTGTAGTTGATAGTGCCACTATAGATTGTTTCTTGCTCATCCAACTGACTTCACCTCAAAATAGGTTAAACACATACCCACTTGTAGATCTTCTTTGATCCAGATCTCCAACCCAGTCTGCATCAACAAATCCATGAATATCCAACACTTTGTCCAATCTTGGTCTTCCCTAGTAGCACAAACCATAATCACTAGTGCCATGAAAATACCTGAAAACCCGCTTCACTACTATCCAATGCTCCTTTCCTGGTTTTGACATAAACCTACTCAATACTTCCACAGCATGTGCAATGTTTGGTCTGGTACAGACCATTACGTACATCAGGCTACCAACTGCACTTGCATATGGAACACGCGACATGTGCTCTTCCTCTTCTTGTGTCTTGGGACACTATTTAGCAGATAACTTTACACCTACATGAATAGGAACCTTCATCGGTTTACTATCCTGCATATTAAATCTCTACAATATTGTCTCGACATACTTCCTCTAGTTTAACTAGAGCTTCCTCTTTTCCTAATCTCTTTTAATTTCCATGCCCAAAATATAATTTGCAGCACCAAAATCTTTCATGTCGAATTTGGAGGACAATTGGGTCTTCAAATCCTAGATAATTTATTTGTCATTTCCAACCAGTAACATATCATCCACATACAAGACCAAATAAATAACATGGACACCAATTAATTTAAAATACACACAGTGATCTGCTTTGCTTCTGGTGAAGCCAAGTCCCCATATAAATCTATCGAATTTCTGATACCACATCCTTGGTGACTGTTTTAACCCATACAGAGACTTCTTTAACTTGTATATCAGTTCTTTCTTACCCTTCACTGCAAAGCTTTCGGGTTGCTTCATGTAGATTTCCTCTTCCAAATCCCCGTGAAGAAATATTGTCTTCACATCCATATATTCTACCTCAAAATCAAAAGAAGCAGCAACAGATAAAAGTAATCTAATAGAGGTTACCTTGGCAACAAGAGAAAAAATATCACCGAAACCAATTCCTCGCACCTGGGAATAACCTTTTTTGCTACAAGCCGAGCTTTTTATTTATCCACCTTTCCTTCTGCATTTGTCTTCTTCTTGAACACCCATTTGCTGCCAATGGGTTTCCTTCCAGCCGGAAACTCCACCAGATCCCAAGCCTCATTTTTGTGCAAATATGTCATTTCATCAACCATGGCCTCTTTCCAGAGTTTTCCATCCTCTGAATCTACTACTTCCTTAACAGTTCTAGGATCCTCATCAGTAATAGATAAATAAAAATTTGAACAGAAAGCAGATGGACTATACCTTTCTGGCTGCCTTCTTTCTCGAACTGTTCTTCTCACACCCAGAGTTTGTGGCTCTTCATCTTCTAATTCCTCCTCTGCTGCAGAGTCTGATTCTTCCTCCTTTAGCTCAAACTCTATCTTCTCAGGTTCCTTTTGTTGGACTTCATGTTTAATAACATCTTTCACCTCTTTGAACGCCACATCTCGGCTGTACACAACCTTCCTTGTTACTGGGTTCCAAAGCTTATAATACTTTAAACCATCCTTATACCCTATAAATATGCATTTTTCATATTTACTATCCAACTCCGTTTGTTTCTCCTTTTGAACATGTACATATGCATCACATCCAAATACCCTTAGATGTGAAAGAGAGGGTTTCTTACTAGTCCATACCTCTTGTGGAGTCTTATCCTCCAACGCTGATGAAGGTGATCTGTTGACCAGGTAACATGTTGTCTCCATCGCCTCTACCCAGAATTCCTATCCTAACTTGGCACCATTGAACATGCTTCTTGCCCTTTCCATTAACGTCTTGTTCATTCTTTTTGCTACTCCATTTTGTTAAGGTGTATATGGAGTAGTCTTCTGCCCTGGTATACCACACTTCTTACTAAATTCTTCAAATTCCTTACTGCAAAACTCTCCACCGTTATTTGTCCTCAGCACCTTTATCTTCTTCTCTGTCTCGTTTTCCACCAAAGCCTTAAATTCTTTAAACCTGTCAAAGACTTATGATTTCTTCTTAAAGGAATATATACATGTATTCCTTGAGAAGTCATCTATAAATGATACATAGTATACAGACTTACCTAGTGATGGAACCTTCATAGGTCCAAACTTATTACTGTGCACAAGCTCTAATATCTGTTTCACCGTCTTACCACAAGAGGGGAAACTCACCCTATTCTGCTTCCCATATACACAATTTTCATAGAAATATAAATCCAGAGAGCTATTAATCATACCTTCTACCATATCTTTACCATGAAGTATTCAAAGGCCCTTCTCTCCAATATGTCCAAGCCTTTGATGCTATAGCATTGTCTTGTCTCCAAAGACCACTAGAGTTTCTGCTCCACATTCAGGAACCACATAACTATTGCACCAAACAAAAAAAGTGCTACCTTGCAGCTTGTACAGATTTTCAATACAAACTCCCTGAATCAATACTAGTTCCCCCCAAACTATCTTGCAGGAATCCTTCTCGAACACTATTTTTACACCTGCATCATCCAACTTGCTTAGAGAAATGAGATTTCTGGCTAATGCAGGAATATGCAGAACACTCGGAAGTGTTCTATCCCTTCCACCTTGCAACTTCAACTTTACTTTTCCACGGCCAACGATTCTAGCCTTCCTGTCATCCCCCAAGAAGACATCACCACCATCATATTTCTCATACTTGTAGAACCACTCTCTATGGGGAGTGAAGTGAAAGGATACACCGAAGTCAATCAACCATGCCTCATGATCTACATGTGTACTTGAAGAAGCCAAGTACACATCGCCACCTTCATCTAAGGTGGTTTTCACCTCTGTAGAAGGAGCATCATTAGATCCCTTTCCTTTATTAGGAGCTTTAGACTTACAATCCCTTTTGTAGTGCCCTTCCTTTCCGCATTTCTAGCACACCACCTTTATAGGTTTTCCTGGAGTTTTAGATCTCCCTCTAGATTTAAATCTCCCACTCAATGACTTTTTTTTGTTTCTATTCTAGGACCCTCCTTGTACAGACAAGGCATCACCATTCTAGTCATCCATATTTTTCCGTCTCATCTCCTTTGTTAGCAAAGATGAGACTTTTTCATCAAACTGCAAGACAGTTGCATTGCTACCTATTAGAATAACCAGACTATCCCACGAATTTGGTAGATAACACAACAAATTGATGCACTTACCTTCATATGAAATTTTAATATCAACAAATAATAATTGACTTACCACAGTATTAAATGTGTTCAGATTCTCTGTCACCGAGTCTCCATCTTTCATCCTCAGGTTATATAGGTTTTTCCACAGGAACAACTTATTCACCAGTGTCTTAGATTGGTACAAAGTCCCTAACTTGTTGCACAAAGCCTTAGCTGTAGCTTCCCCTGATACATTCAACAATACTGAATCTAAGACACACAATCATATTGTTCTCTTTCCCTTCTGATCTAACTTCTTCCATTCTTCATCGAAAAATCCCATTGGTTTAGTACCCAGATCTACTGCGATCCACTGATCTTTATCCACCAACAGATCCTCCATCTTGAGTTTCCACAACTCAAAACTCTGACCATTAAATTTCTCTATCTCTATCTTTCCACTACTCGCCATCTTATTTCACCACCAGAATCGATCTTGTAGATCTCCCACTGAACAGGGTCTACCACAGCCCCGAGTGAAACCCCTTAGCAACAAAGGTGTGCCCTTGAAGACAAAGCAGCTCCGATAACAAATGTAGGTTCTAATCCCATATAGAAATTACTTGCATACGAATTTTAAAACACAGAAAATAAACAATGCGAGAGCATAACACATAAAACACATATAAATAGAGATTTTCCATTAGATCCCAAAACGGAGACTACCAACTTAATTTTTCATTATGTTCCTTTCAATCTTATAATACATATTTATACATGCTGAAGCATCCAATACCATGGACCAAAAACCATCGCATCCAAAACCATGGACTGAAACCCATCACATCCAAAAACATGTGTAAAAATCATGCACAAAACCATAGGTGGGTCTGCCCAACCTAACATAGGTTCCAAAACCAAAATTTTCTAGGGCATTGCACCAGACGCCATAGAGTGGGGTTATCTGCACCCCTCAAACTCCCTCTGACTCCCCCCGCTACGCAATCAGAACAAATGAAGGTGGGGCTCTGCCCCCCTTCTAACCCCCTAGTTAACTACGTGGACTAGTCGTGGAAAGAATATAACACAACCCAGCAGTACAAATATGACACAATAGGAGAAGGAAGGAGGCAGTAGAGCCTATCCCCCCTTAGTGACAACTTCCTAAACTCCAACCATAAATTGAAGTTTAGTAAACTTTTCCTCTGTGGGAGCCTTCGTAAAGATGTTTGTAACTTGATCATCTGTTGAACAATATTGCACTTCAAGAACATGGTCATGAATGAACTATCTAATGAAGTGCATGTGTAGTTCAATGTGTTCACTATGCTGGTGTTGGACTGGATCTTTACATAGCTGAATGACACTTTTATTATCACACCAAAGTGTAGTCGGATGATGTTGCTGAAAGAAAACTCCGACAGGATCTGACGAAGCCAGAGGGCCTCCTTACTATCTTCTATGACACCACGATATTCTGCTTCTGCTGAAGAAAGAGAAATAGAACTTTGTTTCTTGCAAGCCCATGCAATAGGTCCTGAACCAAGAGTGAACACATAACCTATAGTAGACTTCCAATCATCAGGGTCACCAGACCAATCAGAATTAGTGAAACCAACCAATAGAGGAGATGCTTCTGCACTATAATGAATCCCAAAATGAATTGTACCATGAACATAACAAAGTATTCTTTTAGCTTCTTTCCAATGAATTTCTTGTGGGCTTTGCATAAACTGAGCAATAAGGCCAACAACAAAGTAAATACCAGGACGAGTATGGGTCAGATACAAAAGTTTTCCTACAAGTTGATGGTATAAGGTAGCATCAACTTCAAGGGAAGTACAAGTGACTGAAAGTTTGGCTCATACTAAAAGGGAGAAGGGGCTGACTTACAGTCTTCCATGTGAAAATGGCCTAGAAGATCACAGGAATACTTGGACTAGGAACAGGAAATACCTTCCTTGGATTGCAAGACTTGAGGACTAAGAAAATAATGCAAGTGTCCTAAGTCTCTCATTTCAAACTTCTTTTTAAGGTTGGAATTCACATGGTTTATAAGGTTGGAATCACTACAAGTAAGGATAAGATCATCAACATAAAGAATAAGAATGATAAGAGACTTGCCCACTTTCTTGGTGTACATAGTATTGTCAGAATGACACCAAGAAAATCCAGTTTCTAAAAGAAGGCTTTCCATTTTGGCATACCAAGCTCAAGGGGCTTTCTTGAGACCATAAAGGGATTTCTTAAGCTGACATATAAGGCTGGAGTCTGTTTGTATAAAGCCAGTAGGTTGTTCCATATAATTTCTTCATGCAAGTCTCCATGCAAGAAGGCAGATTTAACATCCATTTGATGGATGTTCCATTTGAAAGAGGCAGCAAGGGAAAGAACAAGGTGGATAGAGTTCATTTTGGCAACATGGGAGAAGGTTTTAGTATAGTCAATGCCTCCAACTTGTGGAAAACCCTTAGCAACAAGATGAGCTTTGTGTTTGTAAACTTTTCCATCTGGTCCATACTTGGTTCTGTAAACCCATTTGCATCTAACAAGTTTTCGTCCCTTTGGAAGAGGAACAAGATTCCATGTATCATTTGCCAATAATGAATGATATTCTTCGTTCATAGTTGCATTCCAATCTGGATGGCCTGAAGCTTCTAGAAAGGTGTCAGGATCATAATTCGATGAAGCTTGAGCTAGTAAATAAGAGGCTATATCGAACCGAGAACATGTGTGATGTTGATCTGTAGGATCACTAGAAAGAGAACTTGCTTCATCCCGAGTAGCACAGATCCATTAAGGAAGCCGAGGAGCTGAAGGAGTATCCTGAGAAGGTGGGGGAGGATTTTCATCCTCCCTGTCATCATCTGAAGAAGAAAAATTTTCAGAAGTAAAAGGGATAGAGAGAGGTGGCACATCCGCCACACTAGGATCATAGGCTGATATATTTTCAGCAAACTTTACATCTCTTCTAATGATAAAATTTTTGGACTTAAGTGGAATAAGTCTATATCCTTTGACATCTTCAGAATATCCAACAAAAAATACATTTTTCAACTCTTAGTTCTAAAGCTTTATGTTTCTCATCTGGAATATGGGCCCATGCTTCACTTCCAAAAACATGAAAGTGACTTACATTTGGTTTAATTGAGCTCCATGCTTCTTCTGGAGTGATCTTTTTTAACACCTTAGTAGGAGTGCGATTTACTATGTAATTTGCAAAGTTAATTGCTTCTGCCCAAAAACTAAGACAAAGTCCTTTATATTGAAGCATACAATTAGCCATTTCCTTTAAGGTGTGATTCTTCCTTTCAGCTACACCATTTTGTTGTGGAGTATATGGAACACTATGTTGCATTTGAATTCCATTCTCAGTGCAAAAGATTATGAATTTGTTGTTAACATATTCTCCGCCATTATCAGATCTTAGCTTAAGAATTTGATGTCCAGATTGTTTTTCAACAAAGGCCTTAAAGGACAAGAACATGTTAAATACTTCACTCCTGAGTTTTAAGAAGTATACCCAAGAGCATCTAGAGAAATCATCAATGAAAGTTAAGAAATACTTGTAGCCAGAGAATGGAACAACTGGAAGTGGACCACATAAATCACTATGCACAAGCTATAAAGGTTCTAAGGCATGCCAAGAGGCACGTTTTTCAAAACTATCCCAATGATGTTTTCCGAGTACACATCTGAAACAAGCACCATCTCTGCAAGATACAATTGGAAGACCCGTCACCATATTTTTTTTACATAGATTCTTAACGGAGCGATAGTTTAAGTGACCAAATCGCTCATGCCAAAGTTTTCTCACTTAATCGTTATGAGCAACAAATATGAAGGGAATATTTGATGACCCAAAGCTATTAAACTTATACAATCTTGTAGATTCATTAGCAATGCGAGTAACTAAAATGTGTCTAGGATCTCTTAGGTCCTTAATTACAACATCATGAGATGAAAATTCAATAATTTTACCTTCACCTGAATGATTTATTTGATATACAGATAGAAGGTTGCAGGATAAGGTTGGAACACATAATACATCATTAAATTGACTAGTGTCTATATGAACAGTTCCAATCCCTACAACACTAAGAGATCTATCATCAACATCATATATATTTTTGGTGTTACAATCATTTAAAGAAGAAAACATGGCTTTGGTTTTGGCCATGTGATAATGTTAATTTATGGTATGTTCTATGCTTAGAGCAATTTACTTCTCTTTCTTATTATTATTCATAAATTAGCAATCACATGTGCATAAGTAAAGTGCAGATAGAACATTAAATGATCAACAGAAAACAAGCCAAGACAAGAGACACAATATGTCACTGTTAGGCAGGGACAAACACCAATATGGTGAAACCCTTTGATCAAATCTTGTTTTATCTTCAATAATTTAGCAGAGAGAATTAGTACAAAAATCTGATTTATATCAGTCGTAGCCAACCCTAGATCAACAACATCAACATTAGCGGCTTCATCATCAAAACTAGGGCAGTCGATATCTCACAAACCGACCATCGGATCGACTTGATTCCACCACCAAAAAATGCGGCCTTCAGAGGAGGTCTAGATGGACCTACAACGGAGCTTGGAGGAGGGATTATTCTTGTCAACATTGGTCAAAATTTGGTTTTGCAGTTGCAACACTAAATTCTGTGTCCTTCCTTCCACCTGTGTGAGAGAGAGTCACCTACTGTGTAAGAGAGAAGTGACTCTTTACTGCACTGGAGAGAGAGAGAGAGATGTGATGAGTTGAGTGAGTCCAAATGAGGAAAAGTCCTCCTGTATTGATACACATCTGATGATAATTTAATAGATGTGACTATTGGGCTTCTGATCCTACATGAGTTGTTGGTAGGCTTGATAATTATTCCATAATCAAAATAAATTCATATCTCCATAAATACTTATTGGAATCGAATGATCTTTAGATCAATCCTACACCTCTTGATGAGAGGAGTCTAATAAAATATGATCAGCCATGAATAAGATTGCCCACATGGAGTTTGGCCCTAGTTGCCAATTTTAACACTCCCTCTCAACTGGGGAGAACTCCATCTGCAATCTGTCTATTGGTCACTACTATTCATCCATCAAATGCACTGCCCTGTATAGCATGACCCTTGCCCTGCTCTACTCTATTCTACCTATTATGATTTGTCTTTTTCTACACTATACTAATCTGTACTACTTTTCTTTATTCTTCTCTGCTCTTCTTTGTTCTGTTCTGCTTTGCTTTTGTTTGAATTATGAAGAAGAAGAAATGGTCAAGGATGCATCATACTAACTCAAAGTCAGTCTTAGAGTATGTACCACTGGTCCCAGACCAGTCTCAACCAAACTGAAGTCAGCATCATAGTGAGTACAAATCCTGCCACTGGTCCCAAACCAGTATCATCCTCCACTGATACGAAGTTAGTCTCAATGTGCATACCACTGGTCCCAGACCAGTCTCAACTGAGCCGAAGTCAGCGTCATAGTAGGTACCAGTCCTACCACTAGTCCCAGACTAGTATCATTGATCCCAGATCAATGAATGTCATCCTAGCATAGGGAGTACAGTAGATACAACGATGCATCCATCGGTACTACTATGGTCCCTAACTTCATTTCCCTGCTCATTGATTAGATGAGAGGTACTTCCCATGAGTCCCTGACTGCATGGGTAAGATGCCTTGATAGGAGAACTTAATCAATCCCATCCTCATAGGAGAACTAAGCATCCTGCTACAATTTTCATGGAGAACACATCATCCAGACCTCACAGGAGAACTAATCATCCTGCTACAGAGTCGCCATAGGGTGATGCAGGGAAATTTTTTATTCTTTTACCTTGTCATCATATGTCACTCCAAGAAGTACCCCATGCCCCACTAGAGCTCCTAGAGCTCAATACATCATATAGGACCCTCATCAGAGGGTTTCTGAATGACACCAAGTTGTTCTTGGAAAGTCAATAATTTGACCTTCCTAGGGGCTTTGTTAGAATGTCAGTGACCAGCTCATCTGTACCGATATGTTGGACCCTGATAGCTCCCTGCTGCACCATATCTCAAATAAAGTGGTGCTTGATATCGATTTGCTTGGAGCGATCATGAAATATAGGATTTTTTGACAAATGAATCCCACTCTGGTTGTCACATAAGATCACGGTGGTATCCAGTATAAATCCAAATAGCTCACTGAAGAGCTTCTATAACCAGACTGCCTCATAGGATGCCATGCTAGCAGCAATATACTCTACCTCGCTGGTGCTCAAGGCCACTGACTTCTGCTTCCTGCTCAACCAGGATATCTAAATAGATCCCAAGGAGAAACAACACCTGGAAGTGCTCTTACGATCCACCACACTGCCTGCCCAATTAGCATTAGTGTATCCAAGTAGTCTCACATCTCCAGCAGTGTATCTTAACCCATAAGTGATTGTGCCATGAAGGTATCTCAATAGATTCTTGGAACCAATCCAATGTATGTGGTGAGGTTTAACCATATGTTGACTCAACGTGTTGACTGCGAAGTATATATCTGGATGGGAGTTCACTAAGAACATTGATGCTCTAATGAGTTGACGATACTCAGTGGCATTTTGTAAAATAGGTCCAGTAGTGCTACCGCTTAGCTTCTTAAAGTCAAGCTCCATCGAGGTAGTTACAGGCTTGCAGTCTACTATACCGAATCTTTCCATATCTTCACCACATATTTTCCTTGAGATAGGAAAATTTCCCTTGGCTTCTGCCAAACTCAAAGTCCTAGGAAATAGAGCATCAGCCCTAGGTCCTTCATTTCAAATTCAGAAGCCAACTGCCTCTTATATTTGTGAATGAGAGGGTCTGCACCTATTAGGAAGAGGTCATCCAGATACAGCACCAGTATGAGAGGTTTTTCATCTTCAACCTTGAAGTAGAGGTCAGGGTTGGCTTCACTCCTCATGAACCCCAGCTTCATCAAGTAGCTGTCAATCCTCACATACCATGCTCGGGGTGCTTACTTCAGCCCATAGAGAGCTTTCTTTAACTTGCATATATGATATTTTTTATCATGAATCTCAAATCCTTCGGGCTGCTCCACGTAGACCTCTTCTTTGATCGACCCATGTAAGAATGTTGTCTTGACATCCATCAGATATAGATTCCATCTTTGTGAAGCTACAAGGGATATGATTGAGTGGATGGTGGTATATCTGGCAACAGGTGCAAATATCTCATCATAGTCTATACCTTCCTTTAGAGAGAAGCCATGAGTAACAAAACGAGCCTTATATTTTTCCATACTTCCATCTACTACATGCTTTATCTTGTAAAGCCATTTAGAAGTGAAAATTGTCTTGTCCTGGGGTCTGGGAACTACCTCCCAGACATCATTCTTCATAATAGACTCATATTCTTCTGTCATAGCATCCTTCCATACTTCAAGCTTGACAACATCTAAGAATGATGAAGGATCATTTTGTATGATCATGCTCATGATGGTGAGGTATCTCTGATACCTGTTGGGTTTCTTAATTTCACAGAAGGTTCCTTGGGGTGTAGTGTGTCCTTCAGCATCATCGAGTAGCCCCCTACGCCAAGAGGGCATGTTCCTGCAAGAGGACGGTTCAGGTGCATCAATAGGATCCATGGGTTCTTCCACATCAAGCATTATTTCATCATCCTTCTCTTTCGGTTCCCTGGTGTCGACTTCTTGAGAGTTCTTCAAAGTTGGAATATTGTCCACCTTGTTGAGGGCCATATCTTCGTCAAAGGTGACATCATGACTAATCACGATTTCCCTTTGACTAGCAACATAGATTCTATAGCCCTTAGTATTTTCTCCATAGCCCATGAAGATTCCTTTCCTTCTAGATGCACCAAATTTATTTCTTTTCTCTTTCGACACGAAAATATATAGGGGTTCCAAAAATTCTAAAATCAAATATGTCAGGTTTCTTACTGGTGAACATTTCTTCAAGAGTCTTGGAACCCAATGCTTGATGAGGGCATTGGTTTTGTACATATACGGCGGTGTTTGTAGCTTCGACCCATACAAAATTTAGAAGTCTTTGACCATGGAGCATGGCACAGACAGCTTCCATAATCTTACGGTTCTTCCTTTCTGCCACACCAATATGTTCAAGCGTATGTGATGTAGTAGTCTCCCTCTTGATGCCAACCTCTTTACAAAAGTCATGAAACTCGTTAGACTCATATTCAGTCCCATTATCAATCCTTAAGATCTTGATCTTCTTTTCAGTTTGATTCTCGATCAGAGCTTTGAAGTGCAAAAACCAAGAGAACACTTCATCCTTCCTTTTCAAGAAGTATATCCAAGTCTGTCGAGAATATTCATCTATAAAAGTAAGATAATATAAATATCCTCCAAAGGAGTTCATAGGCATCATACTAGATATGTCTGAGCGAAATAGTTGTAATATATCGAAGGTCTTGTTTTGGATTGAAGGGAATGGTCCCATCTTATTCATGGCTGATAATATTTTTATTCAACTCTTCTCGTCGAGAGGTGTAGGATTGATCTAAAGATCATCCAATTCTGATAAGTATTTATGGAGATATGAATTTATTTTGATTATGGAATATTAAGCCTACCAAAAACTCATGTAGGCTGATGAGCCTCGGAATTGGGTAACTTATTGGGCTCATTTTGCCTAGTTGTTCTTCGTCAATCCACCATTTTTCATATTTTACGCATGTTTTTTGAGTATATTTATGTTAGTTGAACGAATAAGGATAGTCACTTGACCAAGGAGGATAACATGTTGTTATTTCAGGTTTTTGGACAAATTTTGGAACAAAGCCAAGCAATTATGAGCCAGATGACAGCCAAGCATGAAGGAACAAGGGTGAGGATTCGTAGTAAGGGTGTCTCTTGCATTAAATGTCCCTTCCTCGAAATCTTCACCCTCAACTCGGAGCTCAGCAGGCCACCAAAATGAATCCTAAAGGCAGCCGAGCAACTTTGTGAAAAGTGACTGTTTACTGGCAGTTTGAACAGCCGAGCCCCTTGAGTTTAGGAGGGCTGTTGAGGCCACTCGTAGTTCATAAATAGGAAGGCTTTCAACCTTCGTAGGTTACTTTTTGGACTATTGTATTTTGCACTAGAGTGCTGTTATTTTCTCAGCTCATTTTGTAGTTGTTGTTGTATAACTTTCTTGTGAACATGGTTATTTTTGAGTAATGGGAAGCAGAGTCATTTGGCATTAGTTCTGAGTTTTCTTAGGAGCCTGCAGCTCTTGGGGTTGGGCCCAACCCAAGTACCAAGGCTTCCTTTGTGTATTGTTATTTGCTTTTTATGTCTTTGCAAAATAGTTTCTATTATGTAGATTAACATCTTGCTGGTTACTTAGGTCATGGTTGATGATTAAAAAGGTTTTTCATGTTCAGATTGAGTTGATAGGTTAATAACAGGGAAGATCGTCAGAAAAAGGCCATTAAGCACCTCTGATATCACCTCTCCCTCAGTGGGATCGTGAGTTGGGACAAAGGTGACCTTGCTGCCAACAAAAACATTGTCTTTGCTTCACCATGCAATTATTAGTGTTAGATTCTCATTTGCCAAAGTTGATATCAGTTGTGGTTACATGTTTAGGTTCATGATTGCTTAGTTGCATAGTTACTTCACATGATTTCATTGCAAATAGACTTCTGTTCATTTTCTTTGTTGTTACCTAGGTTAGATTAGGTCAAAGTAATTAGATCCCTAATTTTCCAAGTCTTCATTTGTCCGTACCTCTAGTACTTCTTCATTTGCCCGTACTCCATCAATCCCATCTGCTCCATCCTCCAACTCGGATTCTTGCCTCACGTTTGCCATTTTCTCACTTTGCCCTAATTCCCATATTTTTGTGCAACATTGCTCCACTCCTCCTTGAACAGATCCAACCATCCTCGCCGCTCCTCAGCTCCATTCCCCAAGTCCTGGACCTCCTCACACCCTTATCTCACCTCCATACCCACTCCATATTTCTTCCTCCATCCATCCTCCAAAATCCCATTTCTGAACATCCTGTAGAAAATTAGAGACATCCTGTAGAAATTCCAGAACATCCTGTAGAACCCTTGCACACTTCCTGTAGAAGCTCAGGAAAGCGGTTTCTTGATAGCAAAACTCTGTGAAACTCTCTGGAAGGGTGTTAGGGACCCCTTAGGCCCTCTATGAACCTTCCCAATCTCCTCCAAGCATTTCCTCTCGCTAATCCACCTCTGCATAGTGAAAAACAGTTAAATCACATCATGATAATTTGGACAACTTATTCAAAAATACAAAAAGATGTTTTCTTTAGAATTTACCATAGAAGTAGCTTAGACACATGCATTTTACCTTCTTAGAAGTCACTGGAATCTCTCCCAATAGCTTGTATCCTCTTTCTTGCATTAGTAGGGCTAGCTGGTAAAATTAGGTTTACTAGGGTTTGCGTTTCCTTTCATCTTTTTAGTTTCTTTTTGCAAGTAGATTAGCTTCCTTTGAGTTAGCTTCCATCCATCAGTTAAAAAGCTTCTTCTTAGAGCTCATAGAAGTTGGCTTAAGCTTCTATCAGACTTGTGCCAACTGACCAAGTGACAGATGCGGCAAGAGCCAATATTTGTACATACAACACCGTCACTTCCAAGTTTGTTACGAACTACCAGGTTGATAAAAGTAAAGAAGGGAGACCCAGGAGTTGCAACATTATTGCTGCAATACTGGAGCCCACCATTCTTTTTGGTGCCATTGCCGGGGAAGCGTCAGAGTATTTTTTATTGTTGCTTTTCTTCTATTTTCTACTACAACCTTCTGCCAAGTAGTTTATTTCATTTCCATTCTGCAATTTCATTTCCGCAAAAGTAGACTAGACATTTCCTGCTTTCCTAGACTAGCATTTCAATTCTACAAGCGTGGACTAGCATTTCAATTCTGCAAGCGTAGATCAGCATTTCAATTCCGCAATTTCAATTTTGCAAGTGTAGCCTAGCATTTCATTCTTGCAATTTCCTTTCAGCAAAATAGATTAGTCCTTTCCTGCTATCATTTCAATTCCGCATTTTCATTTCAGCAAGATAGATTTTAGTTAGTTGCAAATCAATCTCTTTGAGTTTTGCAGGTACAAGCAGAATAAAAAAAAACAAAAAGCAGCCAAAAATATTTCACTTCATGCCTCGTAGGAACAGAGACAATACCGAAAAATTCTTACCCAATACCCCCACCACATCACTGAGTCACCCTTCTCTCTTATTTGGTGGTCGTGATCCAGAAGAACCTATAGGTGAACCTCCAGAGATATACAAAGATTCTATAACCGAAGAAGAGCAAGAGAACATCCCTCTCAAGACCATGGCTGAACATAGAAACCGTATAGGAGATAATGAGGCAATAGAAGGTGCCTTTCCCATATGAGAGACCAATGGGGACATGAAAATGAAGAACATAAGCCCCTCAGCCTTACCTCATTTCCATGGATTGACCACCAAAGACCCTGGTACCTTCCTGTTTGAGTTTGTTGTCCTTTTTTGAAATTATGACTATGCCGAGGACGAGTAAAAGTTGAAGCTCTTTCCTTCTACCCTCAAGGATGCAGCACTACGCTGGTTCATGGGGTTACTTGGAAACAGTATCACCACTTGGGCTCAGATGCAACAAGCCTTTAACAATAAATACCAGGACTATTGTAGGTCAGAAGAAATAAGGGGAGAAATCTTTCAGATGACCATGGGAAATGATGAGTCTTTAGAAGACTATGAGGAAAGGTTCCAACTTAGTTATAAATGGGTCAGGTGCACACTTGACCCTGAATCTTTGAAGCTGGTTATGCTCCAAGGAGTCCCTGAAGACTTGTTAGATACCCTTCATTTGCTAGCTGGAGGAGACATCTACCAACTAGCTTATGAGGACATAAGGATTGTGTTTAGAAACCATTTTAGGGCAGCCTGGAAAAGAGGTAGGGGGAATCCACTTTCAGCTAGTACCACCTTCTCCAAGCATGAGTTTGCTAATCAGATGGAAGACCTCAAAAGTGAGATGAGACAGATCATTGCCATGCAACTTGATACTTTTCGAATCCAACAAAAGAAAGAGGAACCCGAGAGGGCTTTGGCCATTTTCTGTCCTAGATGTACAAGGAAGCACCCTAAGAATGAGTGTCCATTGCACTCAATAGAGGTTTGTTTCGTTTGTGAGGAAGAGCACCCCACAAACCAATGCCCAACCTTGCCCGGATTTAAAGCTATGTACCAGGAGACTGAGGCTACCACTGAACCTTTCTACTTCCTCAACCAAAGGAGGTCGTATGGGCCCAAACCTTACTAGCAGGAGATGCAAGGGACATCCCAAGCTTATTATAGCCCCAACCAATCTGCTCATATACCTTCTTGGGGTCCCCCTTCTCATCCTTCTTGGTCTGCATCTCCTCCATGGTCGTATCCATCTCCATACCATACTCAACCTACTACTCATTCGTTTCCCTCACATGTCCAGCCACAGCCTCAGTGGAATGCACCTCAATAGGGGTAGAGGCCCCAATACAACTCTCTTCCTACCATTCTGCCTCCACCACCTGCTCAACCACAACCATTACCTCCTGCTCCTCTGAGACAACCCCAGATGCATGCCCAACCGAACCCGAACTCCAACATCAGATAGGCCTAGCAGGTATATACTGGGGAGACAACATGCCCTACCTATGTTGTGGAGATCCAGGAGATCAACCTACGATCTAGGAAGGTCCTTCCAGACTGCCAACTTCCTCCCCGAGAGGATGAGGAAGAAAAATAGGAAAGTGAACCCAAAGCCAATCCATCCTTTCCTGAGTGACTAACAGTAACCACGCAACCAAACCCAGAGGAGACTGAACTTCTAGGCGAACTTAAGCAGTTGTGTGTGAAAACACCACTTCTCCAGGCCATAAAAGATGTACCAATATACAACAAATTGATCAAGGAGAAGTGTTTCAGGCACCCAGGTAGGCGCAAGAGAGATGCCCAAACTATAAATGTCATAGGAAAACTCTCCAAGCTAATGTTGGGGCAAGTGATGTGTCTAAAATATTTTGACCCTCAGAGTCCTATAGTTGATGTCCACATCAATGGCACCATAATCCCCCACACCTTGATTGATCTAGGGGCTGCCATTAATGTGATGACTAGGGACACTATGCTTAAACTCAACCTTCAGAGTTCCTTAAGGAATACCTCGATAGTACTGCAGTTAGCAAACCACTCCACCGTGACTCCCGAAGGGATTATGGAAGATGTCCTAGTCTCTGTTGACTCTTGGGAGTACCCTGTAGACTTCTTTGTCCTTCAGCCAAAGGAAAACTCACTAGATACCCCCTCATTTTGGGAAGTCCTTGGTTAGCCACTGCATATGCTTACATCAGTTGTCGAGCTGGAAGCATGACCATCAAGAATGGGCCTATGTCCAAGCAGCTAGTCCTCTATCCTCCTGCCCAACCTCTGCTAGAACATGAATTACCACTCTGGTTGGAAGAGGGAGATAAGGATGAGGTCTACTCCACCTTTGTCCACAGTAGAAGCCACCAGGAGAAGCCCTCAAACTGAGGATGATTTGATTGGGAATTTGATTCAAAACCCACCTCCCGATGCACTGTTATTAGAGGAGTTGGTGGAAGATACCCAAGCCAGTGATTTAGTGGACCTCTATGTGACTAATCCGACCTCTCCTAGAGTTAAGAGTGTGGAATTTGGCCCCGAAAGAATCCTAAAGATCAACTCCTCCCTATCTCCCTCCCAAGAGAAGGAGATGTATAGCTTATTGAACAATCATTTGAATGTTTTCGCTTGGAGCTATAGGGAGATGAAAGGAGTCCACCCTTTGATCTGTACCCATCACATCTACATTAAAGAGGATTGTAAACCATTCAGGCAGCCTCAGAGGAGAATGAATCAAGCCCTTAAAGACATTGTCAAGGAAGAGTTGCAAAAGTTATTGGATGCAGGATTCATCTACCCCATCTCCGATAGTGAGTGGGTCTCACCTCTAGGTCTTGTGCCCAAGAAAAATGGGAAGTGGAGAATCTATGTAGATTATCGAGAACTTAACAAAGCCACCAAGAAGGACCATTTCCCTTTGCCTTTCATAGATCAAGTGTTGGATGGACTAGAAGGAAAGAAGTTCTTCTCTTTCCTAGATGGGTTCAGCGGGTATAATCAGATCCAAATCAGCCTGGAAGACCAAGATAAAACCACCTTAACTTGTCCATGGGGTACCTTTGCCTACCGGGTCCTTCCCTTTCGGTTATGCAATGCTCCTGCCACTTTCCAGAGGGCAGTATTGAGCATATTTTCTGAACTGGTTCACGATTCATTGGAAATCTATATGGATGACTTTACTCCTTATGGGTCCAACTTCCAAGAAGCATTGACTAACCTGGGAAAAGTTTTAACCAAGTGTATTGAGATGAACCTGTCCCTCAGTCTCGAAAAATGTGAATTCCTGATGACTAAAGGGACTGTGCTAGGACACACAATTTCTCACCAAGGATTACAAGTGGATCCTAACAAGATTGCTATCATCCAAAAGGTCCCACCTCCTCAAAAAGTCAGAGATGTTCGGAGTTTTCTAGGCTTGGCCGGATATTATAGAAGATTCATCAAACATTTCAGTAAGATAACCTCGCCATTGTTTAGCCTCTTAGGGAAAGATGTTGAGTTTCAATGGACTGATGACTGCCAAGGGGCTCTGGATGAGTTGAAAGATAAGCTGGTATCCACCCCGATCTTGAGAGGTCCAAACTGGGCCCTACCTTTCCACATCCACATTGATGCCTCGAACAAAGCCATAGGGGTAGCCTTAGGACAAGTTGAGGACAAATTACCATACGCCATATACTTTGTCAGCAAAAACCTATCTAAGGCAGAGATGAACTATACTGTAACCGAGAAAGAGTTCCTTCCTGTAGTCCATTCCCTGAACAAGTTCAGACACTACATCACTGGTTATCAAACATTTGTACACACTAATCATGTTGCGATTAGATATTTAATGAATAATCTTGATGTAAATGCTCGTATCATTAGATGGTTACTTTTGTTGCAGCAATTTGATTTAACTATTGTCGACAAGCCAGGTAAGGAAAATGTTGTTGTTGACTTCCTGTCTAGATTGGATTTGCCTGCAGGTGAAGAAGGGACAGTGGATGGCCAGATGCCAGATGAACACCTATTTGCTATCTCAGTACTCTCTCAATGGTTTGGTGATATAGCAAACTACTTGGTCTCAGCACAGTTCCCTCCGCATCTATCCTCAAAGGAGAAAAACAGAATTGTGAGGAAGAGTGCCCCATTCACTTGGATTGGGGGCAACCTATTTAAACTTGGCCCATATCAGATCTTGAGGCGTTGTGTTAGGGAGGAGGAAGTCTTTGACATCCTCCTAACCTATCACGATGGACCCTGTGGAGGCCACTTTGCAGCAAAAAGGACTGCCTTCAAAATTCTACAGGCAAGCTACTATTGGCCTACTCTTCATCAAGATGTCAGAAGATACATCAGTCAGTGTGATTGATGTCAGAGGATGGGGAAACCGACTCCAAGGGATGAAATGCCCCTCCAACCTCACGTGACCTTCAAGCCATTTGAGAAGTGGGGCATGGATTTTGTGGGTCCTATCAACCCTCCTTCAAAGCAAAGGTCTTACATCATTGTGTGCATCGACTACCTGACAAAGTGGGCAGAAACAAAGGCAATCAAGGCAGTGACAGAAGAGAAAGTGGCTGAGTTCTTAAGGGAAAACATCTTCTACAAGTTTGGCTACCCAAGAGAGTTAGTCACCAATCAAGGAAGCCAGTTCACCTCTAACGTGATCGAAGACCTGCTCACTCATCACAAGATCAAGAACAGAAATTCCACCCTGTATCATCCACAAGCAAATGGGGAGCTGGAAGTCACTAATAGAGCATTGGAAGAGATTTTTACTAAGGTGGTGAGTAGCAGTAGAAACGATTGGGTAGATCACCTTGTTGAGGCCACCTGGGCCTAAAACACCACTTGGAAAACTACAACAGGTTTCACACCTTCTGAGCTGGTCTACGGTAAGAAAGCTTTGTTGTCCATAGAGTTCGAGTACAATACATTGAGGGTGGTAGCTCAGCTGGACCTAGATCTTAGTCATGCTCAACGTGAAAGATTACTGCAGCTGAATGGATTAGATGAAGAGAGAATGCAAGCCCTCCTCCACTCAGAAGTAGTCCAACTTCATAGGAAGATATGGCATGACCGGCACCTTAATGAGAAGCAATTCTAGCCAGGAGATTGAGTGTTGCTATAACACTCAAGATACAAGGATTTCAAAGGGAAGCTGAGGACAAGATGGTTAGGACCATATACAATAGAGAAACACAATGAAAATGGTTCATTCCTTATAAGAACCATTGATGAAGAAGCCATCCCCATGCTCATCAATGGGCATCGATTGAAAATCTATAGGAAACCTCTTTCGAGGCAGGAGTTCATTGAAACTTTGGAAAAATCAGTGCTGGTAGTGGAGCAGGGCCCTGCCTCTATTCCACCCACACCTTGATCATCATCAAAAGAGAAAAACAAAATATGGGAAATAAAAAGATCCTTGGGTGAAAACCTCTCAGAGGTGCCCAGGACAGACAGTGAGGGTGAAAACCTCATGGAGGCGCCCCAACTGTCTCTGGAAAAAAAAAAAAAATGGAATAACAAGAAGGTCCTTGGGTGAAAACCTCTTTGAGGCGCCCAGGGCAGATAGCAAGGGTGAAAACCTCATGGAGGCACCCTAGCTATCTCTCTCTCAAAAGAAAAGGGAAAAAAGAAAAAAGAAAGAGACAAAAAGGAAAAGAAAGCACGCCTAATCTCTGTAAACTAATTGCAGGTTGCAGAAAATACATTGCAAGTAAAGAGGGGCATGCAAAATGAGAATAGGGGTCTGTACCAAGCTCCAGGACATCCCTATAGACACTCCCTCCATGGCCACTTGCCTTTCGTAGAATTTGATCACATTTCGGGTCGAGATTCAACCTTCTACAGGAAGTTCTGTATTTCTAAAAACATCCTGTAGAACCTTCGGACAAGCCAAATTCAATTTTGAAAGGGACTCTGATGGTTGGGATCAGTTTGTTAGGCCTGCATCCACCCCTCTATTCAACCCATCACCATATGGCACCCTGTTTCATCTCCTTCCACCTCCATTGTACCCACCTGGTTATGTGTTCCTGCACAGTCATACAAAGAGCCCTATTTTCCTCAGATTGAAATTTTTTTCCAAGTGACAAGTCAAGCAACAAAGGCTTGCACACTCTACCTATTCAAGCTCCATCTAGACTCTTCACCAGTGAATGTAGCCCTGCTCATTTAGTCTGCATCCCCAGAGGAGAAGCAGCTACAGGACATCCTACAGGAATTTTGCAGCAGCTGATCCCTTTGGAAAACATACTCTAGAGGCAGGGTTAGCCAAGACCAACAAAAGGAACGTCTAAAAAGACTCCTCCTGGACGTGAGAACATCCTTGGTAGCTGAAATCAACCAAAACCTTTGCATGTAGCAGTTACAACTGAAGGATCGGATTTCAAAGCCATGCATGCAGCTTCAACAAATGAAAGAATGGGCTCTGACACCCATGCACGAGGCAACAACAAGCGAGGTAGTGATTCCGAGATACAAAGTCTGCATAGCATGTCCACTGCCACGCAGGTAAGTGTTTAACGTTATTCATCAATTACATAAACTATATTTCAGAAACTGCATGTCTGTGAAAATGGTTCGGATTGAACGAGGATTGGGGGCCAGTCAAACTAGCCACCCTCAGCCAGTTACATGGCTTCGTGGGATCCAAACAAGCTTAGATACGTTCAAAATCACCAACGATCCATGCAGCCGACACATGTGGAGTGTCCAGTCGGGGAAAATCGGCGAACTGGAACTGGTGGCGACAGTTAATGGCAGAGGGGAGGTAATGGTGGCCAGGGACATGCAGAGAAATGATGGCCGTGACGTTGGATAATGGTTCAGCCCGCCCACCTCACCCCCTCACCATGAATTTTGCCGCAATTCAAAAATGTTTGGCTGAAGACTCGCACACCCACTGCTCATTTGCACTTGCAACGTCCTTGGTCGAAGTACTCGTCCTTCAATTCCGCAATCTGTTAACCCATCATCCTCTACCAAGCCTTTCAGCCTATTTCAAAATTCCCCCACGTACCAAGCTCATTCAGAAGCACAGTGACATCCTACAGAAGCCGGCTGAGCGTTCTACAGGAAGTACGACAAAGCCTTTCGGAGCAGAGAAACCTGGACTTTTCTGCGTCGAATTGGGATTTCTAAGAGAGGTAGGATCGAAAACACTCCTTCATGCATGGTATATTTTGAAAGGTGGTGAATTTAACTCTCTGGAGTAGGAGAATTAGAGATAAGTCTGCCTATGGGTCAAAAACAACAGTTTCCATGCAACATTCTCCTCCACGGTTCCTGTTAAAAAAATTTACTGTAGAAAAGATAAAGCATTGAGAGGGGTAACCTGTGTGTGAAGAATTTGAAATTACACGGTTGTATCCATGCTGGGATGAAAATTGAGCTCTGTGTCCTATATGTGAAAACCTAATTCTTCCTTCTATACTCGGATAGCAGAGTTTTGGGCAGCAAAAACATTAGAACAAGGGAATTGGTGCAGATTAAAGTCTAAACACCTGAGAGATCCTTTCATGAATTTCAAAGCAGGAAACCATAAAACAACAATCCCTTTCTGCTCAGAGCATTGAAATAGAGCACTCTCACCATGCCAGGGGGTTTATCAGGAAGGAACCCTCAGATTCCAGTAAACTGCGTGAAAATCTTGAGGTGGTGAACCTCTTCACCTGTGCCAACTGGATGACTTTTTGTGACAAAATTCAAGAACATGACGATGAAATAACGGAGGAATTCTTAATGTCCCTGCAACCTAAATCAAAGACACTAGCCACTGTGAATTTCGGGCGGTTGACCTTAAAGCTTACCCCTGAACTCATTAGTTAAGTTACTAATCTGCCATTGGAGATACCCTGGAGTAAAGAGGAGAGGGCATTGGGCCAAAAAGCCAAGAATGAATTCTTCCCACCTGAGGAATAGTTTGCAGAAGACAAGAACGGGATCCAGAGAGCCAGACTACATCCTCTTTGGAGTGAAGCCAGTCTCCAAATCATGAAATACATTACCTATGAGGGGCGGTTCAGTATCGTCTACGGCCATCATTTCTGGTTGTTGAGAGAACTAAGACATGGGTTGGATCTACCTCCAGAACAGAAGTTGAGCATCCCTTATTTTCTTCTGCAATCCTTAATTGAATGTGGCACGAAATTGAAGGAAGGGACACCGAACCAATTAACCCATCATGGGCTCATCAAGCTTTTAGTAGAAGACGCCCTCCACACCTACACTGGCCCCCCTCTCTTGGGAGATTTTCTGCAACATGTCCAGAGATGATGATATTCGAATTCTGGCCGAGGAATCCACCTCATCCAGCAGTGAAGAAAAGGAAAACACTAAGGCAGGAGAGAAATCCAGTGGCAAAGAAACACAGGACAAACCATCACAAAAATAACAGAAGGAGAAACGAGGAAAAGGCCAAGTTGCTAAGCCTAAATCTGTGGGAAAAACAATGACACAAACACCCATGGAAAAACAATTGTGGAACAGAGAAGAGAAGACTGAAAAGATCCACATGAAGGAGGGCACAAAAAAGGCAACCAAATAGGAATTAAAAGAAAAGACACCTCCATCCAAATAGACTTAAATAGTTTCTACAAGAAGCATGGAAACAACTTCTACAGGAAGCATGAAAACAATTTCTACAGGAATCCTGAAACCAGTTGAAACAGTTTCTACAGGAAGTATGGAAATAGAGCAATAGAAGGAGAAATTGCCTAAGATTCTAGCTAGGGAGGCAACAGCCGTGCTGGCAGCCTTAAGCACATCTCGAAAGCAGAAAAGAAAGAGAAAAAGGGAGCTCTCCATGTATTTTAAGGCAAGAATGAGCACGAGGATAAAAGATGGCAGACCCCAGCCACAGTCAAAAGAGCCAATGACGATTGTGGACACCCCAATTAAACAAAAGGAAAGGTCTCCCTCGAAGGCATCCATCACCTATGAATGAGGAAGCCCGAAAACGTCCACCTGGAAAGAAAGGATTAAAATGATGGACACAAAAACCTCTCTACAGGATGTTGAGACAATTCTATAGGAAACGCTAGCTAGACTAAAGGAGACCAAAGAATTGGAAGAAAATGTAGCTAAATCATCCCAGGAGGAAGAGAATGCTGAAAACATTATGGAACCTAGCCCCCGGCCCAGCTTGGGCTCCTACTATAACATGTTAGAGGCCAGGAATATAATTTCCCAAAAATTCGCAGTGCCACTATTCTTTGCACTAGAAGAGGAGAGAGTGAGGACTCACACTTGGATGAAAATCACCAAGTCCAAGGGTGTGGAAGATATAGGTCCCTTGGAGGAAGAACTCAAAGAGGCAAGGAAATAATTGGCTATGGTATGACATGTAGAAAGCAGCCAGTGGGTCAAGCTATAGGAAGAAAATGAGCTGCTTAAACAGTAGCTACAGTCACTGGAACACTCTAAGGAAGATAGGCCCCACACCTTGGGAGAACAGCGGCAATAGGAGGAGCCCACAACAGCCAAAGAAACACCTGATGAACAGTAGAAGAGAGATGGGTTGCAATCTGAAATAGAGGCACTGAATAGACAGCTACAGGAGAAGGAATTACAGGCAGCACACGAGATACAATCCCTCAGGGAATAGATACAAGAAAAGGAGGCTCAACTGGCCTGCATGGCCAGCTGGGCGATGGAAGCTCTGCAGTGTAAGAAACTTACCAAATCATATGCCCTGTACCTTAAGGATTAGTGGTTGTAGTTTCAGATCAACACCTTGGCCCAAAGGGGCATCACTCCATTTCAAAATTACCATCAATTCATGGCTTTATGTAACAGCGTCTCATCAGAGGATAAGGCCAAACTATCAGAGTTATACCTACACAATTTGGCCCTTCCCAACCTGAATTTGTGGGATCACAACACTGCGGTAGGAGACGTGCAACTTATGGCCTTGGCCTCTTGGCTAAATCACGAAGAAAAGAGAGTAGCAGAGGTCCGAAATGTTATGGACAAGGAATTAAAGGAACCACTACTGATTAGAGCAAAGTCGAAGGACCTCTCAGCACTAATATACGCCCACCAACACTTGGCCAATGACGCTCAGGCCCTACCAGATTATATTGAGAGACAAGCTCAAGCCATAGCCCATTTCAAGGACATGGAGAGACATTTGGGAGATAATTGTGTTCATTCTTGCTCTTGGAGGTGGAATTCACTGTCCCACAGCCTAGAAATAAGAGAATATCACTCCCCGACAAGGATGAGGGAGGCCTTGGCTAGAGTACCCCTCTACAAATAGTCCATGCAAAATCTTCAGGCCAACTGGATCTGCCTCAAGTTCAATCCTCCCTTGCTTTTGGGGCTGCTGGAAGGAGTTAAAGAAGAGGAGGACCATAGGCAGTGGGAAGAAGTGGAAAGAAAAGTAGGATTTCATGCCCATGCAGAAGATATCACCTCAGAGGCTTGGGATGTGAGGGAGGTGGTCAAGGCAATCAAGGATGATGAGCTGGATTAGTTGCTCAGAGGATGAGCAACCCATTCAGTAGGGGGTGATGATGAGCCCTGGAATTGGGTAACTTATTGGGCTGATTTTGCCTAGTTGTTCTTCGTTAATCCACCATTTTTCATAGTTTATGCATGTTGTTTGAGTATATTTATGTTAGTTGAACGAATAAGGATAGTCACTTGACCAAGGAGGCTAACACGTTGTTATTTTAGGTTTTTGGACAAATTTTGGAACAAAGCTAAGCAATTATGAGCCAGCTGATAGCCAAGCATGAAGGAACAAGGGTGAGGATTCATAGGAAGGGTGTCTCTTGCATTAAATGTCCCTTCCTCAAAATCTCCACCCTCAACTCGGAGCTCAGCAGGCCACCAAAACGAATCCTAAAGGTAGCCGAGAAGCTTTGTGACAAGTGATTGTTTACTGGCAGTTTGAACAGCCGAGCCCCTTGAGTTAAGGAGGGCTAATGAGGCCCCTTGTAGTGCATAAATAGGAAGGCTTTAAGCCTTCGTTGGTTACTTTTGGACTATTGTATTTTGCACTAGAGTGTTTTTATTTTCTCGGCTCATTTTGTAGCTGATGTTGTATAACTTTCTTGTGAACATGGTTATTTTTGAGTAATGGGAAGCAGATTCATTTGGCATCAATTCTGAGTTTTCTTAGGAGCCTGTAGCTCTTGGGGTTGGGCCCAACCCAAGTGCCAAGGCCTCCTTTGTGTATTGTTATTTTCTTTTTATGTCTTTGCAAAATAATTTCTGTTAAGTAGATTAACATCTTGCTGGTTACTTAGGTCATGGTTGATGATTAGAAAGGTTTTTCATGTTTAGATTGAGTTGATAGGTTAATAACAGGGAAGATCTTCAAAAAAAGGCCATCAAGCACCTCTGGTATCATCTCTCCCTCAGTGGGATCATGTTCTGGGACAAAGGTGACCTTGCTACCAACAAAAACACTGTCTTTGCTTCACCATGCAATTATTAGTGTTAGATTCTCATTTGCTGAAGTTGATATCAGTTGTGGTTACATGTTTAGATTCATGATTGCTTAGTTGCATAGTTACTTCACATGATTTTGTTGCAAATAGACTTCTGTTCATTTTCTTTGTTGTTACCTAGGTCATATTAGGTCAAAGTAATTAGATCCCTGATTTTCCAAGTCTTCATTTGTCCAATTTGAAAAATAACTTGCAGAGCACCTGTAGTACTTCTTCATCTGCTCGTACTCCATCAATCCCATCTGCGCCATCCTCTAACCCGGATTCTTGCCTCATGTTTTCCATTTTCTCACTTTGCCCTAATTCCCATATTTTTGTGCAACATTGCTCCACTTCTCCTTGAATAGATCCAACCATCCTCTCCACTCCTCAGCTCCATTCCCCAAGTCCTCAACCTCCTCACACCCTTATGTCACCTCCATACCCACTCCTTCATCTTTCTTCCTCCATCCATCCTCCAAAATCCTATTTCTAAACATCCTGTAGAAGCCCTGCAGACTTCCTGTAGAAGCTCACAAAAGTGGTTTCTTGAAAGAAAAACTCTATGAAACTCTATGGAAGGGTGCTAGGGACCCCTTAGGCCCTCTCTGAACCTTCCCAACCTCCTTCAAGCATTTCCTCTTGCCAATCCACCTCTGCACAATCAAAAACAGTTAAATCACATGCATGATAATTCAGACAACTTATTCAAAAATACAAAAACATGTTTTCTTCAGACTTTACCATAAGTAGCTTAGACACATGCATTTTACCTTCTTAGAAGTCAATGGCATCTCTCCCAATAGCTTGCATCCTCTTTCTCGCATCAGTAGGGCTAGCTGGTAAAATTAGGGTTTATTAGGGTTTGCATTTCCTTTTAGCTTTTCAGTTTCTTTCTGCAAGTAGATTAACTTCCTTTGAGTTAGCTTCCATCCATCAGTTAAAAAGCTTCTTCTTAGAACTCATAGAAGTTGGCTTAAGCTCCTAGCGGACTTGTGCCAGCTGACCAAGTGACAGTTGCGGCAATAGCCACTACTTGTGCGTACAACACCGTCACTTCCAAGTTTGTTACGAAATACCGGGTTGATAAAAGTAAAGAAGGGAGTCCCAGGAGTTGCAGCATTATTACTGCAATACTGGAGCCCACCATAGGATCAGAAGCTCAACAGTCTCATCTATTCAATTATCATCAGATGTGTATAAATAATGAAGGACTTTACCTCATTTGGACTCACTTAACTCATCACATCTCTCTCTCTCCATCGCAGTAAAGGTTCTCTTGTCTCCTACACAGTAGGTGACTCTCTCTCACATAGGTGGAAGGAAGGATGCAAAATTTAGTGTTGCGACTATAGAACCAAATTTTTACTAGCGTTGACCAAAAGACTCCCTCCTTAGAACTGCGTTGTAGGTCCATCTAGACCTCCTCTAAAGGCTGCAATTTTTGGTGGTAGAAACAAGCTGATCCGACAATCGGTTTGTGAGATATCGACTTCCCTAGTTTTGATGATGAAGCTGCTAATGCTGATGCTACTGATCTAGGGTTTGCTACTGCTGAGATAAATCATATTTTTGTACTATTTCTCTCTGCTGAATTATTGAATATAAAAGAAGATTTGATCAAAGGGTTTCCCCATATTGGGGTTTGTCTCTTGTCTTGGCTTGTTTTATGTTGATCGTTTAATGTTCTATATGCACTTTACTTATGCACATGTGATTGCTAATATGTGAATAATAATAAGAAAGAGAAGTAAATTTCTCTAGGCATAGAACATACCATAAATTAACATGGTATCAGAGCTGAGGTGAAGACAAAGCCCGAGCAAGAGCAAGAGCAATCACCGAAGAGAAGATTGGCAAGGCTATCCTAAAGAACTATGGGGTCCTCAACACTCTTCCCTTCCGAAGTCAAGCTCCATGATAAGTCTGACTATCATGGATGGAAGATGTCGATCGATCTAACCTTAGAATATTAAGGAGTGTTGGACCATGTGAGAGGCAATATTGTTGAGCCTCCATCAAATGCACCCACTGCTGCAAGGAACAAATGGAAAACTAACAAAGTCAAAATAAAGAAGATCATCTGGGACTATATTGACAAGCACTTGGTGGCCTACATCTCTGATCTGAACACCTCCAAGGAAATCTACTATAGACTGGTTATTTTATTTAAAGTTAATGATGCAAATCAAGTTCTATTTCTTAGAAATAAGCTGAAGGAAATTAAGAAGGGAAAAGATGAGAGTACGCAAGCATACTTCTTAAGGATCACCAAGATCAGGAACGTTCTCCTATCTATTGGGGAGACTATTATTGATAGGTAAATGGAACTCACAACTCTTGGAGTATTACCATCCAAATGGTACGTGTTCAGGACTACTCTTCTAAACAATAATGCAATTCCTGGTTTCAAGGAATTAATGGCTAGATGCATTCAAGAAGAAACAAGGGTTAAAGAGCAAGAAATTCCCATGCCTAAAGGTCCTCCTATTTCTTTTTCTTCTCATGCTAAGAAAAGAAATAATTCCAGGACTAAATAAAAAAGAAAGGCTAGACCTAAGGGTGGAAGAAAAGGATGATGTTACATTTGTGATAAACTAGGTCACTATGCAAAGGAGTGACCTGATAGAAAGATCTCACACTAGGACGATGATCAAAATTCCTCTCATGGCAATCAGAGGAATGGGAAATCTAATAGAAAATGTAAAAGGAGTGTTGGTAATCATGTAAGAGGACAACCATTCAAGAAGGCTAAAAATTCCAGGTATGAATCCAACATTGTTGAAAATAAGCAAGATGAATATTATTTACCAGCTGCTCTATCTACCTCTACTCCCTCGGACTCAATGGGAATTTGGCTTATTGAGAGTGGTGCATCAAGGCACTTCATTGGTTACAAAGAAGTTCTCCATAATCTAATAGAGAAGGAAACTAACTTGGAAATTGTCCTTGGAGATAATATGAAATATCTCATGAAAGATGTAGGCAATGTCTCTCTTAAATTGAATCAGGGAAATACGATCCACTCATAGGATGTATTATATGTACCTGACCTCAAGAAGAACTTGGTGTCCATCTTAGCAATGGAAGACAAAGGCTATAAGGTGACCTTCAACAATGGCAAGGTATGTATATGGAAAAATAATGTTAAATATGCCTTCACTCTTGGGTTTCGAGGTGATTCATTATATCAGGTCGATGGAAGTCCACTAGGCATCGAACATTTGCCCACCTTCATTATAAATCTCTAACTGATGTAAGACAAATGTTAATAGGGATGCTCGAATTCCGAGTAGTGAAATAAGGTGTATGTCTGGGATGTGCCGAAGGAAAGCTCAAAAGGGGACCATTCCCCTCAAGCCAAAGAAAGACCTCCGATATATTACAACTAGTTCACTCATACATATCTAGTATGATGCCTGTGAACTCCTTGGGAGGATATTTAAATTATCTTACTTTTACAGATGACTATTCTCGAAAGACTTGGATATACTTCTTGAAAAGGAAGGATGAAGTGTTCTCTTGGTTTCGACATTTCAAAGCCCTAATCGAGAATCAAACCAAAAAGAACATCAAGATCTTAAGGACTGATAATGGGACTGAATATGAGTCTAAAAAATTTCATGACTTTTGCAAAGAGGCTGGCATCAAGAGGGAGACCACTACACCATATACTCCTGAATAAAATGGTGTGGCAGAAAGGAAGAACCATACGATTATGGAAGCTATCCATGCCATGCTCCATGATCAAAGACTTTCGAAGTTTCTATCAACCAAAGCTGCAAACACCGTTGTATATGTACAAAACTGCTGCCCTCATCAAGCATTGGGTTCCAAGACTCTTGAAGAAATGTTCACCGGTAAGAAACCTGACGTATCTCATTTTAGAATTTTTGGAAACCCTGTATATTTCCATGTGCCAAAAGAGAAAAGGAATAAATTGGGTGCATATGGAAACAAAGGAATCTTCATGGGCTATGGTGAAAATACTAAGGGCTATAGAATCTATGTTGCTAGTCAAAGGGAAGTCATGATTAGTCATGATGTAACCTTTGACAAATATATGGCCCTCGGCAAGGTGGAAAATCTTCTGACTTTGAAGAACTCTCAAGAAACCAACACTAGGGAACCAAAAGAGAAGGATGATGAAATAATGCCTGATGTGGAAGAACCCATGGATCCGATTCATCCACCTGAACCCTCCTCTTCTAGGAAGAGGCCCTCTTGGCTTAGTGGGCTACTCTATCATGGTGAAGGACACACTACACCCCAAGGAACCTTTTGTAAAAGTAAGAAACCCAACAGGTATTAGGGATACCTGACCATCATGAGCATGATCATACAAAATGAGCCTTCATCATTCTCAAATTCCATCAAGCATCAAGTATGGAAGGATGCTATGACCGAAGAATATGAGTCTATTATGAAGATAGTTCCCAGACCCCTAGACAAGACAATTGTCACTTCTAAATGGCTTTACAAGATAAAGCATGTAGCAGATGGAAGTACAGAAAAATATAAGGCTCGTTTTGTCGCTCGTGGCTTCTCTAAGAAGGAAGGTATAGACTATGACAAGATATCTGCACCTGTTGCCAGATATACCACCATCCACTCAATCATATCCCTTGGATCTTCATAAGGATGGAATCTACATTAGATGGATGTCAAGACCACATTCTGACATGGTCCAATCAAAAAAGAGGTATACGTGTAGCAACCCAAAGGATTTGAGATTCATGATAAAAAATCTCATGTATGCAGGTTGAAGAAAACTCTCTATGGGCTGAAGCGAGCACCCCAAGCATGGTATGAGAGGATCGACAACTACTTGATGAAGTTTGGATTCACTAGGAGTGAAGCTGACTCTAATCTCTACTTCAAGGTTGAAGATGACAAACCTCTCATACTGGTTATGTATGTGGATGACCTCTTACTAATAGGTGCAGACCCTATCATTCACAAATGTAAGAGGGAGTTGGCTTCTAAATTTGAAATGAAGGACCTAGGACTAATGCACCATTTTCTAGGACTTGAAGTCTAGTAGAAGCCAAGGGAAATTTTCCTATCTCAAGGAAAATATGCGGTGAAGATATTGGAAATATTTGGTATGGTAGACTTCAAGCCTGTAACTACCCTGATGGAGCTTGACTTTAAGAAGCTAAGCGGTAGCACTGCTGGACCTGTTTTATGAAATGCCACCAAGTATCGTCAACTCATCAAAGAATTAATGTTCTTAGTGAACTCCCATCCAAATATATCCTTCGTAGTCAACACATTAAGTCAACATATGGTTGAACCTCACCACATACATTGGATTGGTGCCAAGAATCTGTTGAGATATCTTTGTGGCACAATGACTTATGGGTTAAGATAAACTACCGGAAATGTGATACTACCTGGATACACTGATACTGATTGGGCAAGCAGTGTGGTGGATCGTAATAACACTTCTAGGTGTTGTTCTCCTTGGGATCTATTTTGATATCTTGGATCAACAGGAAGCAAAATTAGGTGGTCTTGAGCACCATTGTGGCAGAGTATATCGATGCTAGCATGGCATCCTATGAAGCAGTCTGGTTGCAGAAGCTCTTCTGTGAGCTATTTGGATTTACACTGGATACCACTATTATCCTATGTGACAACCAAACTGGGATTTGTTTGTTAGATAATCCCATATTTCATGAAAGCATATTGATATCAAGTACCACTTTATTTGAGATATGGTGCAGCGGGGAGCTATTAGGCTCCAACATATCAGTACATATGAATAGGTCACCAACATTCTGAGAAAGCCCCTAAGAAAGGTCAAATTCTTGACTTTCTGAGAATGACTTGGTGTCATTTAGAAACCCTCTGATGAGGGTCCTGTATGATGTATTGAGCTCTGGGAGCTCTAGGGGGGGGGGGGTACTTCTTGGAGCAACATATGACGACAGGGTAAAAGAATCAATACTTTCCCTATATCACCCCGTGGCAACTATGTAGCAGGATGATTAGTTCTCTTGTGAGGTCTAGATGATGTGTTCTCCATGACAAAATGTAGCATGATGATTAGTTCTCCTGTGAGGTCTGGATGATGTGTTCTCCATGACAATTGTAGTAGGATGATTATTTCTCCTGTGAGGATGTGATTGATTAAGTTCTCCTATCAAGGCATCCTACCTATGTAGTCAGGGACTCATGGGAAGTAACTCTTTTTTGATCAATGAGTAGGGAAATGAAGTTAGGGACCATAGTAGTACTGATGGACACATCAATGTATCTACCATAATTCCTACGCTAGGATGACCTTCATTAATCTAGGATCAATGATACTGGTCTGGGTCCAGTAGTAGGAGTGGTACCTACTATGACACTGACTTTGGGTCGGTTGAGACTAGTATGGGACTAGTGGTACGCACTCTGAGATTGACTTTGAGTCAGTGGAGGATGATATTGGTCTCGGACCAGTGGTAGGAGTTGTACTCACTATGACGTTGACTTCGGGTTGGTTGAGACTGGTTTGGGACCAGTGGTACATACTCTGAGACTGACTTTGAGTCAATATGATGCATCCTTGATCATTTCTTCTTCTTCATAATTTAGACAAAAGCAGAGAAGAACAAAACAAAGCAAAGTAGAGCAGAACAGAGCAGAGCAGTGCATATCAGTATAAGGCAGAACATAAAAAATCAAAACAATACAGATCAGTATAGGGTAGAACAAGACAAAGCAAAATAGGTAGAATAGAGTAGAGCAGGACAAGGGTCAATTTGTACAGGGTAGTGTATTTGATGGATGAATAGTAGCGACGGATAGATAGATTGCAGATGGAGTTCTCCCTAGTTGAGAAGGAGTGTTAAAATTGAAAACTAGGGCCAAACTCCATGTGTTCATCTTATTCATGTCTGATAATATTTTTATTAGACTCCTCTCATCAGGAGGTGTAGGATTGATCTAAAGATCATCTGATTTTGATAAGTATTTATGGAGATATGAATTTATTTTGATCATGGAATAATTATCAAGCCTACCAGCAACTCATGTAGGCTCAGAAGCCCAACAGTCGCATCTATTCAATTATCATTAGATGTCTATAAATATAGGAGGACTTTTCCTCATTTGGACTCACTCAACTCATCACATATCTCTCTCTCTCTAGCGCAATAAAGAGTCTCTTCTCTCCTACATAATAGGTGACTCTCTCTCACACAGGTGGAAGGAAGGACACAGAATTTAGTGCTACAACTGCAGAACCAAACTTTGAGCAGCATTGACCAGAAGACTCCCTCCTCATAATTACATTGTAGGTCCATCTGGACCTCCTCTGAAGGCAACATTTTTTGGTGGTGGAATCAAGCCAATATGATGGTCAATTTGCGAGATATTGACTGCCCTAGTTTTGTTGATGAAGTCGCTAATGCTGATGTTGTTGATATAGGGTTTGCTACTGCTGTATAAATTAGATTTTTGTACTATTTCTCTTTGCTGAATTATTGAAGATAAAAGAAGATTTGATCAAAAGGTTTCCCCATATTGGGGTTTGTCCCTAACTAGCTGCCACATCTTGTGTGTCTTATCTTGGCTTGCTTTCTATTGATCATTTAATGTTCTATCTACACTTTACTTATGCACATGTGATTGCTAATCTGTGAATAATAATAAGAAAGAGAAGTAAATTTCTCTAAGCATAGAACATAACATAAATTGAAGCTCCAGAATCAATAAGCCACTCATGAGAATGAGAAGAAGAAGATACATTTAGTGCATAGCCAAACCGAGATGCTTGACAAACACATGCAGAAAGTGCTATACATGAAGATGAAGTTGAAGTTGAAGAGTGCTCCAAATAGATGTTATGCTTCTTCATTGCCGCTTCCAAGGCTTTCATCTTCTTAAATCATTTGGATTCTAAGTGGTCATCTCGATTATAAAATTGGAAATGTATATCAATCTTCTTCCCTTTGTTTTTATTTGCCTTACCATTTTGTTGAAATGATTTTTCATTTTGAGACTAAATTTTCTTAGGACCCTTGTTTGGTTTAGGACCATTATTTTTAGGATACAACTTCTTAGGATTCCTTGAATTTAATTGCTACTGAGAGGCTAAGGTTTCTTAGAAGAGTTTCCAAGATTAAGAAGACCAAGATGTAAGAGTTTTTCTTGTTCTCTTATTAAAAATCACAAAAGGCATCAAAGGAAGGGGACTTGTAGTCTTTTCCTTGAGAAATGAAGGCTTATCTTGTAGAATGGAAGATGGAAACAAACACAGAGTAGGTTGGTCCCAACTTAGTAAGAATGGAATAGATAAGGTTACCATATTATTTCTTAACCTTAACACCTTCCAAGAGAAGTCTAAGGGTCTTGAACTTGGACAAAAAATCTTCAATGGAAGAAAAATTATTGGGATCCAATGTAAGAAACTCATTTTCGAGTTGATGGACTCTAAGTTCATTTTTAATTCCAAAAACTTTAGTGATCTCTTTCATTGCTTCATTGGGAGTATCAAGTTCTGCAATATGGAATTTAAGGTATAGAGAAATAGACATCTCTATCAACCCATGTGCTTGATCTTGCCTATTTTCCCATTTGGATGCCTTAACTTCATCTTTCGGTTTGGTTTCTTAGCTTGAGGCTATTTTGTAAAGGCCTTTACTTCAAAGTAAATCCACAATGTAGGACCACCATTGGAAGTAGTTGTTACTATCAAGAATAGCTTGGCATGGACTTTCCATTTTAATAGAAATTGAAGCTATAGATGCTAAAACTAAGGGTTCCAATGGAAAGATCTCAAAAAATTAGGCTGATTAAAAAAACAGCTTTGAAAACGGCTTCCAAAGAATAAGTTATGGCTTTTTGAAGAAAAGTTGTTGAAGATGTCGATGAAGTGCAGGAATGTGCGGAAATGAATGATAATGTTATATTTAAAAAAAAATCGCCCCCTTTCCAAACTTAATCTAATTAGTTCAACAAAAATAAGTACTTGAACTCAAGACCTCTACTCTCATAAAGTAGTTTTGGACCAAGTGAGCTAGATTAAAAGGTTAGTAATTTTTGGAAACGAGGAAGGGTTTTTTTTTTTTTTTTTAGTCATTGAAGCTTTGGGGTGTGTGCTTACTTGAGAAAGCTCTTTTTTCTTGCCTACAAAATAAAAAACAAAAAACCCAACACGGACATACAAAAAAAAACAAACCTTATGGCTTGAAGTTAGCTTTAGCCGGAAACTAAATATTTCCCTCAATGTTTCTGATTTTCTAAGATCACACTAAGGCGCGACAGAAAAGAGCATATGCATGAGAAAAATCCTTCCTTTCTGTTTATGATTTTCCCAGATCACACAAAGTCGCAGGGCAAAGAGCATACGTAGAAATGAAAGGTATAGATCTAGTAATAAAAAAAACAAGTAGCTAAATAAATCGAAATAAATAGAGAGAAAATAACTAAAAATTGCAAATAAACACTATATACCTCTAGATTTTAAAAATGATGTAGCTAGGGCTACCAGAAACCTTTTTGCATAAAAAAAAGGGGGTTTCTCACTGGAACAAATGCTCCTAACACAATAGACTAGTCCTCTAAGTCTGAAAGTTGTTAGTAATAGTAGATATAGGAAACAACAGTTGGATGTAGTTCTACCAGCTTCAGATTTGGATCACGAACGGATGCAGCCCTCAAATAACTCTAATACCATGTAGGAATTTACAGGGTAATTTCCTCAGACAGAACACCAAAGGACACCATTTACAAATATATCATAGATCAATACACTAGTATTGTTGATGTGGTTAAAACACTCAAAGAGGGAAATAGTCCACAGCCTGAGCCAATGTGCCACTTCAGGCAATTTATTAATAAAAGAATGAAAATTTACGTAAGCTTCTCTCATGAATGGTTAACCTAAAAATGACCCTCCATGCTCTTTAAATAGAGACCATGGACCAATCGGGTGTTAAGCCATGGATCAAGTGTCAGTAATAACGAGGAGAGAATGAATCGTTGAATCATTTCATGTCTAGAACATATCGTGATCGTCGGATTGTAAGTTACAAAATTACATAGTAAAGAAACACACTTTACCTAACTCTACACTAGACCAAGTTATAGTTAACTATTTCCTATATGTTAGAATATCCTAACAATTTCTTATATACATATACTATTGAATAGGTGTTGTTATGTTTTCATGATTGTTGTTTATCATATGAAATACTTTGCAAGTAATTAACAAGTATTTCTCTTTGCTCCTAGGTTTCCTTTATGATAGTATTATTACTTCCCTAATTGGAGGTTCGTTTCCCCTTACCAGCTATGGAGGTTCTCTGTGCATCTTACATCTAGTGTAACAAAAAGCTTGCATACTTTCTACCCCAAAGATGTTTTTCAAACTCTTGTGTATGTTTTGTAACCAAGGCATATCTTCAAAACCTTTCCAATTGTGGTTGGACCATAGAGCTGGATGTGACTCCTACACTAAATGGTTTCAGGTCCAATTGGGACCTCACATCGAGTAGATCCCCTTACATGTTTTCGGTATCCAACATAATCAACATGTTGACTTTCCTTCTTTCTATGTAAGTTATCTAGAATATTGTGGAGAAAATATCCCAGGGAGATCTTCCTAGAGTTTGTTTCATCGAATAGAGTTAAGCATCTAGCGATAAGAGTAATGTTATCCATTTTTCCTCTTATGATCTAACACATTTGGAGTTTTCTTTATTGCAAGTCCTACTTCTTCATTCATTAACATAATTTGGCTAATCTCTAAGTAAAGACTATTTGGATTTAAGTAAGCTACTACTATAGGGAAAATCCTCTCTGTAAGAAGAAATGGTGACTCCCCTTGGGACATCCTATTAAGTGAACTTTTTTGGCCTATTGTACTTCATTTTTCTTGGGGAATTTTAGTTTCCTTAGTATTTTACAGTGGTTGTTAGCCATTTACAAAGCTTATTTTAAAAACCTATATCCAGAAAACGCATGGATCTATGTTTTTCCCCACGTTTCATGCTTGAATTTCAAACCAAGGCATTGATATCCCTCTATTTCAATTTGAATAATTGCTTGGGGGCATTGATATTATCCTCTCTAATTTGGTTGGTCATTTTCTTACAGAGTGTTGAAGGAAATATTCTTTAGAAATGAGGAGTTAAGCTTAGATTTATCAGGGGATTTTTTGCATCTTTGCAAACCTTGTTGGTTGATGTTTTGAGTATGAAGTTTGTGGCTTTGATCATTGGGTTTTACTGAGTTTACACACAATTTTGTGAACATAGATACCTAATTAGGATCTGAACCTCATCATGGGTTTTGATTCCTTTTAGGAACACTGGTGTTCACATACCTCTATTTCATGATTGTACTGACAACCTTGCAAAAATTATTTATCTAAATCTTGATTGTTTGATTGAAAAATCAATTTTCAAATCTTCGTGCATTCTAGTGGGTATATCTAGGGTTTTTGGTTTTTAGTATATTTTTCTTTGTTTCCTTTTGCTTCTTTTTATTCCATTTTTGCAGTTTTTTTTTCTATTTTTTAATAGGTTTAGAGTGTTACATGAGAGAGAAGTAAGGGATATGTGGATGTTTTCATATTGAAAAGAAAATATATCTTCCTTACTCTAGGTAGAATTCATCAAAGCTAAAATTTTGCATTTGGATATGTTTGCATGGTTTCATTGAGTTAGTTGAGTCATAACATCATTTCATTTTCATCCATCACCCTTGTCTTAACGAACAACCATTAATTAACACATTTAATAAAATTGATTCAACAATTTTCTATTTCCTTAGTAGAAAACCAAAATTATATAGGCTAGGTGCTTGGGATAGGGGAGTGAAGTTAACTTCCCCAAGACCAAAAAACAAACATAACATCTTGAGATGGGTTGTGTAAATCCTCTTTCAGTGGCACGATCTGGGAAGCCCTTATAACATAATAGTTAAGCAATAGGCTACATTGGGACTTTTAGAATGACACCCCAACTCTGTTTGGAAATTGTGGAGGTTATATTTGGGAACTGTATCGTACTTGTGGGGGTGTCCTTAAGGAGGCTTTGGGCTTAGTACCCACCCCTTGCTTGTATTTCTAGTTGATGATTGTGCCCAATGATGTGTTTTTGTTGGTGGTGACCTTAGTGGCTTTCCTTAGGATATTATCAAAAGTGACATTAAGGGAGTTGGTCCTTATTGTACATTGGGTGAATATCAGGATAACTAACTTAGTTATCTTGGGGATGGGTGCTCTACAACTCATTAGAGCACCTAGTCCCAAGTTGGATTATTAAGCATGCACCTGTTATAAATTTACCAACCATCTTCTCATCGTTGACCCATGCAATGATTAAGAAAGCTCTAGTGGCGGGAGGATCTCTTTTCTACCCTTTTTTGCTTGGTTTGTTCCTTTAAGATATTTTTAGTGCGTGTTGCTTGTTCTTTGTATCTAGTGGCCGTAGGAATTTCATTTTTTCACACTTGTGTCACCTTTGGCTACCACTATGGAAGCTTTTTGCCTTGGGATACTTGGGTGCTACTCAAAGGCTTGAACCTTCCATTCATAGCAGGTTGACCAAAATCTTCCACCTCATCATCCTACCTCTGAACCCATCTGATAAGGTGGGTATATCGACTTATCTAAATATTTATATAGTCCCATACCTAAGTAGTTCATAGATAATGTTAATACTTCTATGTCAAAACCTATTGGGTCTATACCTATTGTGACTCGGGGGCTTCCACAGGTCACGTCCACATTCATTCTTTTGACTACAAACCCCTTCCAAACAACATCATGTTGTTTATGGGAAAACTAGTGTCTTTTTGAACGACTAGCCCTCTAGGTTTGGCAGCTACCCTAGAAACAACGATTTAAAGCAATTCACGATTTCTTCTATGTATAATAGATAAGAGAAAGAAAAAGGAGCCAACTTGGATCTTCTGCTTAATCCCTTGCTTGATCTCTCCCCCCTTGACAGAGCTTGCAACTCCTCCCTGTACTTATCCCACTTGGAGAGTACCTGTAGAAACATAGTAACAAAGAACTGTCAAAGCATCTTGATCTATTATATCACAACCATTAAAGAATTAGATAATAAGGAACGTACAATAACATTCACAAATGATAACATTCACAATTGCACAATCATATGGAAGAAAACTTGAAGAAATTTATTGAATATAAGGAGAATTACAACCCAGTTGTCTGATCCAGCATCAATCCCTCTTCACATCATGAAATAGCAAGGCCACACCAACAATACAATGCTCTTTCCTCAAATACAAACTATCAGCACTTCCTTGCAATTCACAAAATTCCAGCCTCCAAATCTCTTAAGTGAGGGATCCATTTATAGATGTGTGAAAGGGTGTGAGTCATCTCTGGGGTTTTGATTAGTGTCATTCCACTTGTTACATTTGGCTCCACTTGGAGATTTCTTGGATCTCTTACTCATCCCTGGGCGAATTCAGAGAGGCAAGTGTCATAGGAGAAGTTTCTAGAAGATTCCATGAGCATGCACTTAGTAAACTATCTCGGACATTTGTCCATCCTCGCCCATCACACCCTACAGAAGGCCTAAACAGTATGCATTACACCTGAGCAGTGTATCACTCAGTATGCATCACACCTGGCCAGTGTAGCAGTCAATATGGTTCAGTTTAAGCCATTTCTGGATGGTTTTTCAGGTGGAACTTATAGGGAATGATGTAATCAGATGACCATGTTCTTTTAGGGTATGAAACAACTCTTTTAGGGGTTGATGAGCCCTAGTTTATTGACATATAAGATTTGGGTTGAAGTGGCCAAATATGTCTATAACAGTTGCCCCCTAAAGCATGAATTCGTAAATGTTGATGTCGGGTGAAATGCTTTATCATGAGGATCCGAGGTTTCGAACTGAAAGGTGACCTATATAAGATATAATACAATACATCATCATAATATAATTTTCATGATCTAGCTGAGGTAGGCATTCCCATGCTCAGATTTATAAATTCATTTCATGTACATAGATCAGATAGTCGTCTGTAGATGCAGACTGGTGATTCTTCAGGTGTAGAGTCATCATCCTTGGCTCGGATGACCTCCTGTGCAGCTTCTGTACATTTGATGTCTTTATGTCCCTAAATATATCGTAGCCCGGATGGATGAAACTAGATCTAGGGTCTTCAAACTCGTTTAATCTTTGCCTGATGTACAAGTCAATCCATGTGAAGAGATGTTCTGAAGTTGAACGTGGAAAGACATCGCATGATTACCAGTCAATAATGTGGGATATTAACATACGCAAGAGGAATCACCGATAATGATAATGACCCTCAAGGTACTACACTACAATTCACGTGGTGTGAATATATGATTCAATGTCAAACACCATGCAAAATCTTTCAGTTGAAGGCCATTGATGTCAACCTATCACCGGATGTGGGAAACTTGCCATTAAGGCATGCAAGCTTCAAAGTACTGAAAGGGGTGTTTCTAAGTCAACTTCTTGGATAATAAGCTGATGTCAACAAGAAGTGACTCGTCGTAGGAGGGCCTTAATGTATCCCACATCTACAACATGAAATGAAGCAAATGATTTTCTAGAGGTGAAAACAATATGACGACACAAGGTTTAGGAATGGCAGTCATGAAAAATGAAGGTTGAAGGTATTGCAGTGGATGAGGCATTAACTGGATTGTGGTTTCTCAATTGAATGACTTCTCTTGAACACAGCGGCAACACTAAGATGGATTGGTAGCGTTAACCCCAAAATATGGATCGTGTGGAAGACCAATGGTGAGATGACCGGTGAACGGAATAACCCAACCCGACTCAATAATGGTGATGGAGTGAAAGTGTCATGTTCAAGAGTGACTTGCTACCATAAATTTCCTTAAGTTTTTTCCCTTTTTCCCTAGTCATTTCTCACTAGTACCTCTTTATTTTTGTCAAGCTTGAGGAGGATAACATATGCTTATTCTATAATTTTCCCTTCGGGCAAACCTGTCGCTATGTTTTAATGAGTCTAGCGACAGTGAAACTGGGTCTTGTCTAGAATGGAAAATTTTGTCGCTATTGTTTTAACGAGTTTAACGACAAGGATAACTCGGTTCTTTTCATGTTTAGAGAGTTTGGAAAGGGACGAAAAGAAAACTCTAGAAGTTCTTTTTCGTAGATTATCCCTTAAGTCCGAAAAAGGATAAAATAATACAAAATGGATGACTTTTCCGATCACTTTAATGAACCAAAAAAGTCAGGGACTTGATCTTTTTCATGAGATAATCCCTCAGGTCTGAAAAAGATTAAAATATACAGGAGGGATGACATTTCCAATCACTTTAATGAGCTGGAAAGGTCGGTGGTTGACAATCTTTTCATATTTAACGAGTTTGAAAGGGTTTAATGGAGACTCGATTTTGAGGAATGAGTGGTGTCTAGGGTAGCAACTGGTTCCGAGTAAGCTTGGAACTTCTCAAAACATGGTTGTTTCTGGGAAGAGGTTGGCTAATAACACCACTCGTCACAACTGTTCCTCAAAAAAGGGTAAACAACCAAGTGGAAGCATATGATCAACCAAAAGAATGGAGGTGATGAGAGGTAAAAAACCAAGGTTCAAAAGGTTGATAGAGTGTCAATCACAAAGGTTAACTACTCCAGGTGGGTTCATTTTTTAACGAGCTTGAACCATGGGGGAACTATACTTAGTTTTTGGTTTCATGTTTTTTACGTAAGCTAGAAACAACAAAACTAAAATGCTAGAAATGACAAAAACTAAAAATTGAAGATGAAATTGGAAATGATTTGCATGCCCCCAACACGATGAAAAGGAGAGTCTCCAGTAGCCATATGGAAATTATCGTGGTTAGGTAGGATGGTTTCGTCCATAGAATAGACAAAACACTTCCTTGGCTTCATCCGCAAAATAGACAAAGGTGAATGGTGTGTCAGACCAATCACATAACCTACAAGGAAACTTATATTTTCAACTAAGTTTGTCTACAGAATAGACAAGGGTGCATGCCCCCTAAGCTTCGTTACATTCACCAGACTATTCATGGAAATCAGGTGGATGGAATGAAAGTTCAAGAGATACAACTAATGTAAAAGGACCATTTAGGGATGATGATTGACATGGAGCTATGCTTGGGCCTGGAAATGAAAGCTAGTCAATGGTGACAATCTTGCCTTCATGTGGGAAACACTTCACTCAGAAGAGTGTTGAAACAATAGCCTCCATGTTATAAACATAGTCACGTCCAAGGAGTAGATTGTAATCTAACGGTCCTGGGATTACCATTACGTTTAGATGAATGATTTTCCTTCCCAAAGTGATCGGTAACTTAGGAAGGATCCCTAACAGTCGACTAGTGCCTTTGTTAAAGCCTAACAGATTGTGTGTAACAAGCATAAGCATTGGCAAACCAAGCGCTTTCCAAGCAGTTGAGGAAAGGATACTCATTGATGCACCTTCATCTATGATAGTGCCAGACATGATCATTTTGTAAACTTGTACTATGATCCGAAAAGGTACATAAGAAGGAAGGTGGGATCTTGCTAGTCGATTTCAATCAAAAGAAGTGGCTAGACTACTTGGAGGTATTGAATAAATGGGTGAATTAACCCCTTGAGTTACGAGAACTAGGGGATTTTCTTCCTGTTGTGAAGGAACAGGCGGATTGCTCCAAAGTTCATCAGACTCTGAAGTAACAAAAATAATTTGAACAGTATCGTTCTCACTCTCTTCAGGAAGGGTATGATCTTCTGAAGGTAAAACTGGGTCAACTGTCACCTCGACCTGTTGGCTTTGGTCGGGTGTGGACTCATAAGATTCACTTTCAGAGAGAGTGGTTTCGACCGACAGTTGATTTAAGTCAGTTGGTTTTTCAACTAGTAAAGGACTAGGGTAGAGTTTCTTGTAGCCAGATGGAAGTCGTTGTGATGAAACAGGAGGGTTATCCAAAACTCTTTTGGCTTCATCCGAAAAAGGACAATGGTGAAGGGAATGATTACCTTCACATAACCTACATGGAACTTTGACCTTTCCTTTCTTCCATGAAATTCACCATTACTAGGTGATGGTGTGCTATCAATATGATCACCAGAGGTTGATGGCACCTGATGGTGTGAACGGCGAGACCATTCTTTAAAGATTCAAGGAAACCAAGGACAATCTCGATGAAAATGGTCTCCTCTACAAATTATGCAAGGAAATTTGGGTTTGGGAGCTTTAATGTGCAGATTTTCACCAAATGATTCATGGTTGCCCTCTTGCTGAATTGGCTTCTTCTTCTTCTTCTCCTTCCCTTTCTCCTTCTTCTCAGCCACTTGGTTACTAGCATCACTACTTTCACCAAACGAAGAGGAGGAAGGGGAGGGAGAAACAAACGAAGAAGAAGGCAAAGGGTCAACTTCAATATCAACTGGAGGTTGATTCGATTGTAGAGGAATTACGGTATTTTGAACCATAGAGGTTGAGAATAGCCATACTGGCAGGCCAATGGTAATTCTCGGAAGGGACAATGTGGCCATATACGGAGCACCAATATTTCCCTAAGAAGAAAAAGGACTAGGATTCCCCTCAAAAGGGATTCCTTGATTGGTGGATCTCGGATTTGTCTCCATATATCTCAACCTAAGATCAACTAAGGAATAGGGATGTTATTCCGAATTCAATTAATTTTAAAGATGCTTTGACACAAATTTTCTTTTTCAAATTTTAAGAGTCAAGAAAAATCTAAAGATGACTCTATTCTCGTTCAATTTTTGATGAGCCTGAAGTGACAAGTGCTCAAATGGACCTTTTCTTTTAAAGAGTTGAAAAGGAACAAAAGTGACTACTTTGGAGAATATAGATAGAGGAATTACCAAACCAATTGCAAAACTGCAATATACACCTTGCTGGTAAATTAAAGAGAAATTACCAAGGACTTATGTATGGTAGTCAATTTTCCTGAATGTTGTGTTCAGTGCATTGCGATTGATAGGGTGGCAGACTCAGCTTCCTATGGATAAAGGATATAATCCTATTGTGGTCTCCCAATATATACGTGACGGTATGGGGAGCATAAGTCCATGCTAGCACTTGTCGTATCAAGGAGGAGGAATCACCCAACCTTCGATGAAAATGATAGTTACTAGTTTTTACGATGCTAGAACACGTCCCTAGCCTAGACCTCTAGATGTGTTGCGTTAAGTTCCAAAGCATTGTTAGGTTCATTGAAGTTTATTTTATAGTTGATCTTGTTTAAAGTTTTCCTTTCAATGGTTCACCGCGTGATGTTGATTTGAAATTCCTAGAAATGCAATTTACAATAATAAACAATAGTTGTTTATTTTGATCAATGAAAATCCTAGCTATTAGGGAAAGAAGATTACAATTATTTCAAGCAAAGAGCAAAGAGCACACACTAATGCATTTTCCTAAATCATATTTCGCACATAAACTAAATGCAAATTCAAATGCATGTATTTGTTTTTTGTGTTCCTTAATGTAAAAATGCCAAAAAGGAAAATTGAATGCAACAAAGATCTGAAATATTTCTTTCAAAATGACATTTCAACAATTTCTTCTTCAAAAGAGAAAGGAAGACTAAACGACACTTTTCAATTTCGAATGAAAAAATGATTTCAACACTTTGAATATCAACAAATCAAACCAAATACATGGAAAAAATTTAAATGAACTATTCAGGAAGGAAGAATCAACAACACTTCTCTTTTTGACACAAAACGACAGTTACGACACTTTTTGTACCAAAGCGACAGATTGATTTAAGCAACTTTTCGACAAAGGATTGTAAATGATGAACAAATACATAAAAACATTTAATAATCCTAATCAATGGAGGCTGATCTATGTGATGCAAGCAGGCTTCAGTAAGGAGACACTATTCATAAGCAACAAAACAACTTAATGAAACTGAAAACAAGGACAAAAACCCCAAATTTCTAGAATGGAAATAGGTTTAGTCAGTCATCGCATCTGGGCCTCATAGAAATAGGGATGCATCACACTTTACACACTTGAGAGGTGCGATGCATACTGGTTTACAGTGATAGAAAATGCGATGGTCCAGGGAGCACGACTGAAGAAGTTTTTGGCTCAGATGAGCAGTTGTTTTCAGTGAGTTAAGTTGAGCTATGATGGACAGTAAAGAGAAAAGTACAGAGGAATGACTTGAGAGGTTACTAAGCTATAAGAAGAGCTTCAACGTAAATCACATGAAAAAGACCTTTGTCGACGCATTTCGAACCAACTAGTGTGGTTCATCGTCAGGACAAAGCTACCAAAAGGGGATCTATAATGCTTGTAAGTCAAATGTTTAATTCATAAACTAAATTAGAGATTGATTGAATCAGCGTTCATCTACTATGAAATTGCAGAGCAAGAGCAGTTCGAAGGCTACTTGGCTAACTTTAGGCTCTGTCTATAGTTTATAAAACAAGCAATAACAACCAACAATTATCTATTCACTCCCCAACGGATTCGCCATTTTGTTTTTGGGAAAACTAGTGTCTTTTCGAATGACTAGCCCTCTAGGTTTGGCAGCTACCCTAGAAACAACAGTTTAAAGCAATTCATGATTTCTTCTATGTATAATAGATAAGACAAAGACAAAGAAACCAACCTAGATCTTCCCCTTAATCCCTTTCTTGATCTCTCTCCTCCCTTGACAGATCTTGCAACTCCTCCCCGTACTTATCCCACTTGGAGAGTACCTATAGAAACACAGTAACAAAGAACCGTCAAAGCATCTTGATATATGATATCATAACCATTACATAATCAGATATATAAGGAACATACAATAGCATTCACAAATGATAACATTCACAATTGCACAATCATATGGAAGAAAAATTGAAGAACTTTATTGAATAGAAGGGAGAATTGCAACCCAGTTGTCTGATCCAACATCATCCTCCCAGCATCAATCCCTGTTCACCTCATGAAATAGCAAGATCACACCAACAATACAATTCTCTTTCCTCAAATAAAAACTATTAGTAATTCCTTGCAATTCACAAAATTCCAGCCTCCAAATCTCTTAGATGAGGGATCCATTTATAGATGTGTGAAAGGGTGTGAGTCATCTATGGGGTTTTGATTAGTGCCATTCCACCTGTTACATTTGGTTCCACTTGGAGATTTCTTGGATCTCTTACTCATCCCTGGACGAATTCAAAGAGGCAAGTGTCATAGGAGAAGATTCTAGAAGATTCCATGAGCATCCACTTAGTAAACTATCTCGGACATTTGTCCATCCTTTCCCATCACATCCTATAGAAGGCCTAAATAGTATGCATCACACCTGAGCAGTGTATCATTTGGTATGCATCACACCTGACAAGTGTAGCAATCAGTATGGTTCAATGTAGGCCATTTCTAGATGATTTTTCATGTGGAACTTTTGGGGAATGATGTAATCAGATGACCATGTTCCTTTAGGGTATGAAACAACTCTTTTAGGGGTTGACGAGCCCTAGTTTATTGACATAGAAGATTGGGGTTGAAGTGCCCAAATATGCCTATAACACATGTAGCGACTCCTTCTCCTCATTTTGGCATAACATTAGTGATTTTTTTTCGATTTGGCACATCCAAGACAAGTGTCTCCACATCAGGGACCTTTACATCTGCCTTCACAACGAGTGGCGATTCTAGTTGCATTGCATCTAGTATCCCTATGTCCAATGTTGGAGTGTGTCACTTCTCTTTCACATATGGGTTCACAGGCCCCACGATGGGTTTAGGTATATTAGTAGGAAGTATGAAAATACCCAATAATGGGTTTTCATATGGTTGAATTTTTTTTTGTGTAGAGATGTCATCCACTAGTAGCTATGGAGGTGTGTTTGTTTCTAGTGGGTTCACCAATCCTCTTGGGATTCAACCGATTGTAGGATCTACATTGAAAAGTCATACATATGATCCTTGGAACACCTTTAGGAAGGAAAATAGAAGTGATAAAAGAGTCACTCGTAGCACCTATACTAAAATGTTTAGTTCTATTTGTCTTTTCCTACATTTTAGTTAAATTGAAAGTTAGTGAGTGATCTCTTGTCCATACTCAAGCTCGTTTATCCAAGGGAAGGTCACAAGTGTACTTTTATCTCTTGGGCTTAGTCTAAACTTCACGAAAAATGAAACTATTAAGTTGACTTGTCATCTCTTTCATGTTCATTAAACTATAAAGGGGATAGACTATGCAAAAATGGGGGGTTAGGGGGGGAATCTGTTCACTATCACATATTTGTCTTGGCACTTGTATGTCACCCTTGAATATGGTACTTGTTCAATTCATACTCTTACAATTAGGTTTTGCTAGAATTTTGACCCACACCTTTAGCTTGAGTCAATTCACTCTGTTTCTTGATTCAGTATCTCACTTGATTGGTTACCCTTTTAATCTATGGGCTTTGATGATTCCTCCTTTGTCACAATCGTGTTTATTAATATTTTTCAGTCTATGCTACCAAATTCACTATTATGTCATACCATTATATATTAAAGAGAAGTCTCAATCAATATTTAGCCATCTACAAGTATCACTATACCTTTTTTGTCAGTCATCCTTATGTCAGTCACATATCACTTCTTGATATTCTATCATCATATACCTTACCTTGGTGTCAGTTTTGTGCCAATAATGAGGGAGAAATTAATGTCCTCCTTCACCAAAACTCTTCTCATTGACTTTAGCACCTTACCTGTGATGTAGATATAGAAACTATCTAGTACCTTGAAGCTTGTAGTCATCAACGATAGTTTTCTTCATGGTTTGCATTGGATTTTCCTCATTAGCCCATGTTGATGGATTATGCAGAGTGCTCAAATTTAGCCCATTCATTCACACTTTGTAGTCTATGTTAGGTACCTTCGGAACCACTTTCATTATTGATGGTATCCCTCACATCTGTTAATGGGATAGATTCATGCCTAGTAATCAAATGATCACCCTCCATGCTTGAAATTAGCTCATTCATTTTCATGTAGACTTAGAGTTGGACCATTGGGGTGTGTGTTGAAGAACTTGGATCATTGAGGCTACTTCAATCATTATCATTGCCTTTCGCAAAAGCTGTGATTGGAGAATATATTATTTATTCTAGGGCCATCATTAGGGGAAATCCCATTAGTTTCCAACCCTACTGATAGCTACAATGCCATATATCTACATTGTATCATGACTACTCATTAATCACTTTAGCCCACAATATGTTGCGTGGGCATCTTTGCACTATTCTATCAGTACTAAGTATGGGTATTCCCACCTCACAGATGTACTTCGTTATGTATATGACTATACTTTTTAGTTACTGTAGGTCTCTTTCTTGTGAAATCTTCCTATCTAAATCATTCATCAACTTATTGTAATGCATTTTGACCACCACACTCTCTTCTACCCTTATACACGAGGGGGAAAATATGTTATAGATCAAAAGAGCCACTGCCTAGAGTGAAGAAGAAGAGCACATATTTTTCTAAGTCAAAGGATCAATTTGTAATTGGTCACACTTTAGAAAACAAGTGTTTTGAGGGACCAACACTCCTTCCTAGTGGTGGGGACTGAAATAGAAGGCTAACAATGCCCTCTCTAGACTAGAGCTCTGAAATAGTCTTGGGATTTAACTGGATACTTGCTTAGATTCAGACTAAATTAATAACTTTGGTTAAAATAATTATAACAACCTTGGTTAAAATTCCATGTAAAAATATATAATGCCATATTTGATGGGACACACATTCCAAGCTAAATGGTGGGAAAAAAGTCATAGTGGGTGTTCATTTGGTTTATTATGGCTAAAGAAATTAGAAAATATGGCAAAGGATTTGGAATGGCATGATGCATCAATTAGCATTTTATTTATGAAAATAATGGAAATTAGGAGAAAAGGGAGGTGAAAGGTCACAAGTTTCATGTGAGGAGGAAAATGAAGAAAATATGGCCTCATTGATAAAAAGACTTCTAAGGATCAGTATGATTAGGTGCTCAAAATTAGGCTAAAAAATTAGAGTGTCATAATCTTCATAGACTTAGTTTCATATCGAAGAGCTAATCATTCTGATTCCAACTATGTGAATGACACTAAAATCCAAGCTGATATGCAGAAGTTAGAGCAAGTCAAAATTCAGGTTTGACTTGGACACATGGCAGGATTTGATGATGTGGCAAGGTCCTTCAGCGAATGAGGAGGTGCCAAGTGGAAAGCTGCCATTTTCCCCCACATGTTGCAAATTGCAATTGAGCGTGGGTCGGAATTAAAAATCAGCCCCAGAACAGCCAAGGTACGATGCGATAAGGCATGTGGGAAGGTTTTCAAGAATCGACCCCTTTCAGGTACAAGGTTGCGATGTGATAACACATCTTACATGGCACTACAGAATCTTCCCTAACATGTTTGGGTTGCGATGCGATATTGTAATTTAAAATCGCAACACGGTGCAAATTCCTGCATAATAGGACCCTGATACTCCATCGATTGTGAAAAGATCTCGGACGCGATACATTTATAAGTTCTAGTTATAAGTTCCTCAGGTTCTACCAAATTGCAATCACATATCGCCCGCCTAATTCATAGTCCATAAGACCACATGAGTCTGTCGATTGTGATTAGTGATGGAAAGTTGGTGCCGAAATATTATGACCTGCTGCACAGCAAAATTCTCAGTTAGTTAGTGGATTTTAGGAGCTAGTTTCTAGGATCATGTCGAATTTGGAGCAATTTGTGGAACGAATAGTAGGAGAACTAGGATAAGTCATAACTTCTTTAGTTTTTTATCAAATTGGATGTAAAAATAGGTTAGATAGCCATTTTTGAAAATTCTAAACTAATTGGAGCAAGTTTCAGAAGCATTTGAGCATTGTAAACACACATTTTTACACTTTTGAACATAATAGAGAGGCCCAAACCATTAGAAGCTTGACCAAGGAGATGAAGCCTAGGATGGGTGAACTCCTTGATCATGTGCTTGTTGTAATATGTTTTTGATGATGCTCTGTACGTGTTTATGTTGTTGTTAAGTTTCTAGTTTATGTTAAATTTCTCATAAAATTAACATAAAAACTCTTCATTTCACTTGCGAAAATTAATTAATCCTTAAGCACAATGAAAACATTTTGTTTATAATCTAAGGATGATCTTAGCACTACAAAATAATATTCTAAATCAGATCAAATTTTGATATCAGAGCACTAGGTTTTCTTTGTGAAAAGAAGGATTTAATTGTTTGCAAGTTTATGTCATGCTTACAAGGTTAAAACTCAAAAGAGGTGAAGGGAAGCTGGTTGGAAGCCCTGAAGTTGGGTCAAGGGGAAGAAGAAAAAGGTTGCCACAATCTCCAACACCAGTGTAGCCTAATTTTTAGTTGAGACTCCAAATATCATGTCTCATGAAGGAGAAGCTACAAACATGACAGAAGATGAGAAGACCTTCATAAAGGCTTTCTTTGATATGATAGAGATGGTGAAGGTGCTCTATGAAGAGAGGAGTAGTAGGCTGCAAGGAGAAAGTTCCAAACCTCCCAAAGGAGAAGGCTCTTCAGGAGGAGGTAATGGGGATGGAGACAAACCTCCACCCTCTCTGCCATCTTCTTCATCTTCTTTTTCACAAGCATCTTCACAGTCTTCCACTAATACAACCCTTACTCATACTCATCATCATTGTTCAAAAGGAACTTGTAAATCACCTTTTTTAAAACTTGATGTTAAATTCGAGTTTCCTATGTATAATGGTAAAGTGAATGCAGAGAAGATTGATAATTGGATTTTCCAGTTGGAGGTATATTGTAAGATTCAAAACCTTCAAGATGATGACATAAAGATTCAGTTAGCTTGCTTGAGAATGGAGGGTGCAACACTAGTATGGTGGGAATCAAAGACCCAAGAGGAGATTAAAAAACATAGTAATATCTCCATTTCTTGGAATGATTTCATTTCTACAATCAAAAGACAATTCCATCCTCTAGCTTATATGTAGAAATCCATCATGAATTGGTAGAACTTTAGACAACTTAAAGGTCGAAATGTGCAAGATTACACCCAAGAATTCAGAAAAAGGTCTTTGATCTTAGGTGTAGATTTGAAATCATAGGACACATTGCTAAAGTAAGTAGGGGGTTTACACAATTACCTGAGGCATACTATCTTAATGTTTAATACCGATAATCCAGATGATGTGTGTGTGCAAGCCACTCATCTTGAGGCAAGAGGGAAAAAGAACCCAGAAGAAGGTAGTAAAAAGTCGTGTAAGGGTAAAGAGAAAGAAAAGGGTTTCAAGGGAAAGAAAAATGTATCCATTAAAAAGGAAGGAGAGAAAACAATATGTAAACATTGTTCTAGAGAGGGTCACGATGAATCTCACTGTTGGAAACTTCATCCCGAAATGAAACCAAAGAAGTTCAACAGCAAAGGAAAAGGAAAGACAACTACAATCACTCAAGAAGAGTATTTGGGATCCGAATTGGGTGATGAAAAAAAAATCACAGCCATGGGGTTTCAAGGAAAGAAATCCATTGCCAACACTAGCTCTTTAAACTCACATACTCAAACTCCAAATAAAAAGTGGAAAATAGAATTGTTTCACATAAGGGTGATATCGAAACATAAGAAGATTGATACATTGTTTAATAGCAGTTCTCAGGCCAATCTTATCTCAAAAGACATTGTCAAGAGTTTAAATATGGAAACTTTTCTACATCATAAACCATATCCGCTTGGATGGGAGTGAAAATGCGCAATTTTAGGTTACAAGAAAGTGTAAACTGAAATTCGCAATCACTGCAAATTTCATAGATGAAGTGGAGCTTGATGTTGTGTCATTAGATATCTATGGCATTGTTTTGGGCATCCCATACCTTTATGATAGAAAAGCTATCTTCCATAGATCTGAAAACAAATACCATATATCCAAAAAATGGAGTAGAATATATTGTGAGAGTTCACAACAAGAAAACAAATCTTTCGCTTGTTAATGCATGGCAGATGAAAAGGCTGGTAAATTCAAGCAAGAAACTTGTGCTTCTCATGATCAAACCCAAGAATTATATTGATTATGAAGTGTTTGATGGTTGTAATTTGAATTTGAAAACTTATTTGGTTGACATTGTTAACCAATTTGATGAAATTTTTTAGGAATCAAAGGGATTACTTCCAAAGAGGGGAATCCAACCTGAGCTACAGTTGCAACGAAAGCGCCTTCTTCCTAACATTGGCATGTACAGGATGTCAGTGATGGAAAGTGCAGAAATTAAGACGCAAATCTAAGGATTGTTAAATAAAAGGATCATTCGGCCTACTCATTTACCATGTGGTTCACCTCTTGTTTTGGTGCCCAATAAGGATGGTAATAATTTCCTTAAATGGGATTCAAGAAGTGGTTTTCATCAAAGTAGAGTTGTTGAAGGAGATATAGGAAAGATGACATTCAAACAAGGCAAGGTTTGTTTGAATTACTTGTTATGCTTTTCAGTCTTTTCCATGATCCAACTACTTTTACACATATAAAGAAAGATGTGTTGAATCCATTTCCAGACATGATCGTCTATTTGGATGAAATTTTCATTTTTAGAAAATTTCTTTATGAACCTGTCATTTGTGAGAAAAAAATACTTGATGTCATATGTCAAGAACATTTGTTTCTGAAGATGTCAAAGTATATTTTCGATAAAATCTTCTTTGATTTACTTGAGCTGTGAAATTGGTTCTTCCAAGATTGTTGAGGTTTCCAAAGGCTTTTTGGCAGTCTATGTGGGATGTGGAGAAGGTGAGCTGAAGTTAGATCTCTCCAAGATTGATGATGTAACAGTCTGTGGTGGTATTGATTCCATTCTTGTAGAGACAGGTGAAAGAACCATACATCCTCATGAAGCCATAGATGCCTTTTCTATGCTCGTAATTTACATAGACATGCTCAAGGTAGTCATTTGGATAAGAGTTTTTCTTGGAGTAGCCCAATGTTGGAGGAGAAATTTTGTTAATTTTTCTTCTATTGTATTTCATTTGCATTTGTTGGTAGTTGTGCAAAAGTTGTTTCAGTGGGGAGAAAAAAAACAAGAGGCATTTGATGCTTTAAAACAAAAGTCAGTTCCGCCCTTATCTATAAATGCCCCCTCATTTGTACATGCAAAGGAATTTTCACCTCAACTCCTCCCACATAGGCAAGAGAGTCTTTAATATTTTCTTTGAGGAGTAAGTAGTGGTTCCAATGCCCCACACTCGGGATTAGTGATGTATGGTGTAATGATGTGTCTTGGAACTTTTTCTTAATTCAGAAGCCTGCTAATAGGCCAACATGTTTTCACACATGTATTGTACTTGTTGTAAGACTAATTTTGAACACTTGTAATCCATGTTGCTTTAACCTGTGTTGAACACTTGAACTATTTTACTTATTGTAATACATAATTTGTTAATGGAAATCTATTGTATATGTTGTTAACGTTGTCTCACCAATGGTAGCTATCTCCCGGGACACCAGATAGACCTCTCACATAAAACTTGTTGTAACAACCTTTGCAATCATTCAGACTCATCCATTGAGTGTTATATGTGTTATTGTACCTTGCGTGTTGTGACTCCCGCATCTATGTGGACTGCTCCACTGGAAGTTCTGCATGTGTTGTTGCGTTGTGTGTTCCTAGCCAAATTGGGACTGCATCCCAACCAACTTGGAACTCACTCTCACCTTCTCCCTTTATAGTGAAGGAACCATTGACACAAGTATAGTAGCATTCACCAGGCACGCACACCTCGCTTCTCTAAGGCAAAGCAGACCACTCTCCTATGCTGACAAGCAAGAGTTGAAGTAAATCCTTAAGACAATGGAAACTAGGCCATCATACAAGATGGGACTCCCACACCAAACGATGTGAGGTCTAGTTGGGACTTCATACCGGGGTGATCCCTGGAATGTTGGTGGGTCCAGCACCATCAACATTTCTGGTGCTAGAAGGATGGAAGCCAATTGTATATGGCTTAAATTCCCCTCACACTCATTCATCAAACATCTAGTCAAGGCAGTAACTTGCACTCCCTCTCACCTACACGCGACTCTGCAGTTGGTTACTCCTCACCCCCCCAGAATTAGACACAAGATTCCATATCAACACCTTCACTCTGTCTATCCCATCACTCACTAGTTCACGAAAGCAGTCGGACTGATCCTAGGCATACAACACTTTCCACACATATCTAGGAAGCTAAAAGCCACTCCCACAGGAGTTGTTGTGTCATCGGTGGAAGAAGTAGTCCTTGCCACACTTGATGGTCTAGAAGAAGCTATTGAAGACAGAGAGGAACCCACAATATTCTGGCAAGCTGTACAAGACACTCTTATGATTTTTGGATTGAACTCTAGTATAGGACATAGAGGGGAAGGAAAGGGAGGAGGTGGAGGTGGAGACGAATCAATTGAATCAGAGCTAGAACCATTAGAATCCGAAAGAGAGGAAGAGGAGGAAAACGAAGAATAGATGGCTGACCCAAATATTGAATGGATGACTCAGGGACCATTGGATCTCCCGGCTGTTCTACACAAGATGCTAAGGTGAACGGAGAGAATGAACATCAAGTTCAACCCTAAGAGCACAGTGAAGGTGGAAGACCACTTAGATAACTTCTACCTACAATTGCATACCCTTGGGGTACGTTATGATGATGTAGTGGGTAGATTGTTCCCATGTACCTTCGATGGTCATGCAGCTACTTGGTATCACAACCTTCCACCAAACTCTATACAGAACTAGATTGCATTCAAATGCATGTTCCTTGAGAAGTTCACTGATGACAAGACCCCAGCCATGCTACTCAAAGACTTGGGAAGACTCAAGATGGAGGGAAAAGAGAAAGTGAAATATTTCAATCAGTGGTTTACATGTATATTGAGCAAGCTCGTAGCAGGCACTAAACCTCATGACTCCATCACCATTGATTACTACACGTCCACACTGCCAACCAACCTCGCGTAGTTCTTCAAGCGAGCTACAAAACCAACACTATTGAAAAACTGTGAAGAGGCCATCGTTGTTGAGAAAGACCTGCATGCAATTGGAGTCATCAACAATGATAAATCAACAAAAGACTCCAAGGATGTGAGCAAGAATTCGCAAGCAGTGGCGAGTAAGGGTAGAGATAAGGAAGCAACTAATATTGATACCCTCACTCATCTTGTCAAGAGATTAACCACTGAAGTGTCCAAACTCAAACAACGTAAAACAAACATATTTGCAAACAGTCAGTAGCCTAGGCAGAGACAGGCAAGAAACTCATCAAGCACCAGCCAGTTAATTTTGAAAATTGCACAGAAACCTGTGTTCCATCTCGAACAATGTGTAGATCCCAAGTTTTGTTCCTTCCATGAGGAACACCACCCCAAGAACTCTAGTTTTGATTGGAAGCGAGTCATAAAATATTTTTGTAGTCATACACTCAATGTGGGAAGCAATATGCAGGAGCAGCCGGAAGAAACTGACAATGACAAATAGGTTGCACTTGATGAACCATCAAGATCTAGGCACGTGGTGAATGCATATCAGTGCTCGCAAATGATGTCAAAGAATTTTAGAAGTAAAACCGCTCCCCCTATATTTGGGGAGATGCAAGAAAGGATCAAACTGTTGATAAGGAATGTCAATCCACCGGCTGCCCCAAAGGAGAAGACTCAAAGAAAGTTTGGGAAGATAGCAGTGGACAAAAGCACATCCATGAGCAGCAAGTTGCAAAACACTCCTCCAGACAACAGAAACACCCATTCTACCGCAAACACCTCAATATGTCTACCACCTCTACACTACAACATTGTTGATGACATGAAGAAAACTCGAGAAAAAATCAATTTGTTTGAGTTGGCTAAGATCTAGAGTCAGCTAGATATCCTGTTGTGTGCATTGGGATAGACAACAATAGAGAGCATAGCCTCTACCAGCAAGGGAGTCTTAGAGTCGATCTAGTAGCCCTCCATCAGTGATCAAAGCTCTTTGCATTTGCATAGGTAGGTGTCTCATCAGTGTCATTTTTTGCATCCCATTAGGCATGCCATAACCCTGATGGAGGAGCTAGTGTCTTTTTCCCCCTCTTGGCATTGCTGGACCAAAGTTATTTCGGTCATTAAAATTTTTCAAGATTGTCTTGTCTTGTCTTGAGGTCAAATTCCTAGGTCTAGGGTTTTGGTCAAGTTTGTCTTCAAGGTCATGTCTCTGAAGGTCAATAAATGTTCAGCAAGCCAGAGGGATGATTTTAAAGGTGTTTCTTCGCAAATTCCTATCTTTCACAATTAATTTTCACCTTGGATTTAAAAACTCTATTTTTAAAGCCAAGGTCATTTTTCAAATTTTTGTAAAAAATGATGAAATTTAAAAAAAACTTCCAAGGATAGCATGTTACCCTGGCTCCCTTGCCAAGATCCCTCAAATGATATCCCTGCAAAAAGAATTGAGAAAAAGCATTAAATCAGTCAATTTCAAGACAAAGGAAACCAAAAAGTCAAGTTTTTTAAAGTGTCAAGGGAAAAACATTAGAAAGTGGGTTGTGACATGAAATTTATTCAAAGCAATGCTATAAAGGCTCTATTTTCCTCCATTAAGCCTCATTGTGCATCCAAGTGATAGAGAAATCAGATTGCAAGAGCGTTTGAGTGAATTGCAAGAGCGTTTAGGAGAGGAGCGACCCGTCAAGACTAAGGTGAGACCCGTGAAGCAGGCGTGACCTGTCAGGGTACCTCTACCAGCGCAAAATTTGTATGGGCGCGACCCGTCAGTAAAGTGAGACCTTTTGGGCAGTGAACGCGACCCATCAACGTACCATCTACACAAAATTGCCAGCAAGCTGCTAAGGAACCACGAAATTGCCAAATTTTGTAAGGAAGGCCCTCAATCATGAAAAATTATTGCTTGCTGTAGTTCAAGAAGATCATGATTGTGTTTTTAAAGGTCTTCATTTTGCAAGTAAAAGTCTCCATTGTGCTTTGGGTTTGAAGTTGTCAAAATTGCTAGGGTTTATCATGTTATTTTAAGGTATCCATTTTTCTTTCCTATTGTCCACCTCCCATTACATATCCCTTATCATTTTATTTAAATTTCCCCTCCAAATTTGATAAGAGCCTTAAACCCTACCCGTCTTCCCTAAAAAAATAAACACTCAAGTCCTAACCCTACCCCTCATGATGCCAATGTAAACAAATATATAACATGATGCATATGCAATAATTGTTGCAATGTTTTTCCCTTAAATCCATGTTTTATATATTTATTCCCATGTTCCCTTTAAGAGTGCCCCTCCCCTAACATTCTCCTCATGTTCCTTGTCCCCTTGAAACAGTATATAAATCAACATTTTGCAGGTAGAAACAGCAGTACATTTTGGCCACTCTGCTCCTTAAACAATGTCAGAAACTGAAACCTATGAGCAGAGTGATGACCAGGCATCAGCTTTAGAAATTGAGGTACAGAGGAGGCCTCATAAGGGAAACGATGGTCATCACAGGAGAGAGGAGCCCACCTCTTTGACAGATTTACAGGCTTGTCCTATGGCAGTCTCATGTTTTCAGTACATGTCTTGCTATGAGTTATGCGAGAGGATCTCTCGGATTCAGCACCATAGAGAGTTGGCTCATCTATTTGTTTTACACTTCCATGATGGACATGTCAACCTTGCCGGGGTGGACTTTATTTTGATACCCGAGGTGATTTCACAGGCTACAGGGATACCTAATGTCGGGGAGATATGGAACAAGCGCAAGGGGTTGGACACTATTCAGGTTGAGCCTTTTATTAGACCAGCATTCGTGAGACTATTGACAGGTGTGTTTCCATTCAGATTTCTCAGGCATGAGTATGCTCCCATGATGAGGCTCATCATGCGCTATTTTACCTGTGAGGGCAGATTTTCACAAATATATTCGTACCATATCCACATATTAATGCACTTCACACAGGTACGGATGATGAATATCCCTGTTTTCTTCTATCAGAACATTGAGAGGATGGTGTCCATAATGCAGAGGAAGAGCCCGACACAGTAGTATAGGAGCCTTTACCATTATGGTTTGATTCAGCTTGTAGTATTACATCAGTTGGCTCAGCGAGGCTTCTCATGGGAGGAGTTCATCTCTCGTGAACTTTTCACATCATTACCCCTGCCACATCCTGAGGTTGTTCATGAGGAGGGAGGACCATCTCAGCAGCATGACATCCCCGTCATTAGCCATGTTAGCTCCCCACCTTTGGTTACTTATCAGAGAGGCCAGAGGGCCATATTTGCAGCAGCTCAGCAAGTACTTTCTCCACACCAGGTGGAAGGGGTCTCGCCTTCTTCATCAACACCGCGAGTGTTATCTCCACACCAGGTGGAAAGGGCCTCGCTTCCGATAGCAGCACAGGTATCAAAGAGGGGCAAGCAGCCCATGATTGAGGAGGGATTGTCAGGTGATCCAGATATTGACATTATTGATATTGACACCGGTTCTCCTAGCTCAGAGCTCAAGGATATCATCCGAGAGGAAAGGACCGAGAATGAGTCGATGCACACGAAATTGCTGATGGCAAAATGGATAATTAACTATTTAGAGCAACAAAACAAACAGTTGGAGGATGAGCACAAGCTTTATGAGCTGCAGAAGATTCGTGAAGACCGGGAATTGGCTCGTAGGAGACCCGGTGACTTGAGACCCATAGATCGAGAATCTATGCTTATTTGGGACAATGCTCATTTGAAAAGGCTGTTGGCTAAGGCCAACCAAGATAACAAACTGTTGAGGAACATGAAGAACCATTATTGGGCACGGATGCACGTGTGCAAAGCAAAGTTGAAGGTGCTTCAAAGGCGGTTGGCAAAGGCACTAAAACGGAGAAAGAGGCCCGATCCCCTCCGTATCTTGGCCGAGGCTTCCTTGAAGGAGCATGGCACTAAATAGCTTAGCCACAGCAAAAATCCCAAGAAATTTTGATCATTTTGGGTCAATTTTGGTTTTTTCAGGCAATTTACAGGTTTTCTCCATTAACGGGTCTCACCCTTGGTGAGACCCTTCATCCCGGCAACTCTATTTTGGGAAAACTTAGCATTTCTGGATTTGTCATGGAAAGTTACACTTGCTCATCCATTACTAAGAAATTTCATCAAGTTTTGGGCCTCCAAAAAGTCAAAAAACATGCAAAAAATGACTTTCTGCCACATTTTGGACACACAGAAAGCAGTCTTGGAAGATTGCAATTTTGGAGGGGCAAATGGCCACCAAATTCCGAAAGTCCACTTGGGTTGGAAAGTACACATCTAGACCTTTCCAACAAGCCAACTTTTGCCTCATTTGGACACCTTGAAGTGCCCCAAAGGTGGTCCCAAAGACACGCGACCCGTCAAGCAGAGGTACGCGACCTGTTGGGCAGTTTTCACAGGAAATTCATCTACAGCTCAGGAATTCGCCCAGCTTTGACCAGTTTTGACTTGAGATGGGATTTTTCACCCTCTTTGATGTAATTAATGTATTTTCATGTTGACATGACAGTTATTTACCTATTTTAGAAGATTCATGCATGAAATAGCAAACATTTAATGAATGGATTGGTTTCCTAGTTTATAGAGGCAAGTTGTTTTGACTGCCTAGTTTTTAGTGCTAAGTTTAGAAGTGGTTGAAATAGCTCCTAGGATAGTGAGCTCGACCCATGGAGGTAGGGAAAGAGGTTAGATCATCTATATTATGTACTTTCTTGCTCATTTTCATGGTTGGACTCTTGAGGGAGAAGCTATCATTGTATTATTTCACTGTATCTCTGCAATTTTTGGCTAAGGAAGACCAGGGTTTTGCAGTCCTCTTTGGAATTCTTGTGGACTCATGTGCTGATGGTGTGTTTCTCAATGTTCTTGTAAGCTTTGTTATGTGATTCATTTCCTTTCTTTTCTTCTGCACATTAAACAAATGAAGTGTTAAAGTAAGAATTCATGCTTGCCATGCTCTGCTTTTAAGTTTGTTTAATTTCAATGTTTTCTACTGTCTAAAGAGAATTCAAAGTTATTTTTTGCTCCTTTAGCTCTCTCACCTGTCATTCCTAATCATCCACTTCAATCAAAGGCATCAATACTGTCTCCTACCTCGCCCCAAAGAACCCCCTGCAGAAACTGTGTCCAATCCCCGCACCCAAAATTGCCATCCCCTCGATTTGCCACCAAAAAACCCAAAATCTCCAAAATCAACCCTTTTGATCAGTTTACTAGCCTAATATTAGTGTTACCTTATTGGTCATCTCATCTATTGGCAATTTTACGAGATTGACCGGAGAGAGCCTTCTCCTGCCCCGTAGGGCTAGCTACGAGGCTAAATGGTTTGATGTTGCCTTGAGGTTTGCCTTTCTCAGCCTGAGGTGAAATTTCAAGCGCTAACAGGCCCTATTGAAAAATCAATCTAATTATTAGTATGTATAAACACAATATAAATTTAAAATATAAAGAGATTTTCGAACACTCAAAAAATATGTATGGTAAATAAATAAAAGTATAAATAAACTAGAGGTATGGTAAATAAATAAAACCTTTTTTTATATTTACTCTAGAGGTATGGTAAATAAATAAAAATATAAATAAACTAAAGGTACGGGAAATAAATAAAACCTCCTTTTATATTTATTCCATAAACCTCTTTGTATTTACGAAAACTCAAAAAATTTTCTTCTCCAAGATGGTCCTCAGCTAGCAGCCAACAGCGCCTTGCAGCCATCAGCTAGCTCATTATGCTATTTTCTCCGCCACTTGAGCCAACCATGTCGTCCCTTGCCCATCTGTCATGATCGTATGTTTGAAGGTGGGCCTCTCTAATCTAAAGGTATGCCTTGTCATTCTGAAATTGAGTATTGTAGTTTGCTTATCATGGACACTTTTGGGTATGGATTGATGGGGGGATTCGGCAAAAAGAATGGGCTAGGTCTATGCTTCTGTCCCCTAGACCCCTTTTAGGCATTAACCTTGGATTCTAGTCACGTGGGATCTCGTTTATTGACCATTTGGTTCCAAGGATAGTATTTCATGGGAAACCCCAATTTTGGTTGCGTGGTCTCGCTCTCTTATCCGCTCATATTACCCCCTTTCCATTCATTATTACCCCATCATCCATCGTTTCTCCCACCTGGGTCCACATTCTTCCATCAGGTCCACATAGGGTCA